>CM064528.1:18604712-18697341 GCA_032716605.1 Paralithodes platypus | reverse complement strand
CACCACACACAGCGTGCAAGTCTCTCACGCAGTCCTAGCAACCAACCCAGTTTGTCCTTAGCAACGCACACACCATGTCCCTAGCAACCCAAATATATCCCTAGGCACGGCATGGAGGCATCTCGGACCAGAGCAGTGACAAGCAACCAACGCCTCGACTCCTCCCCCACACCACACACATCGCTCAGGTCTAGCACGCAGCCCTAGCAACCAAAACATGTCCTTAGCAACCCACACGTCCATAGCAGCCCTCACATGGCCCTAGCAATCGACTCCTCCCCCACATCACACACAGCGCGCAAGTCTAGCACGCAGCCCTAGCAACCAACACATGTCCTTAGCAACCCACATGTCCATAGCAGCCCTCACATGGCCCTAGCAACCGACTCCTCCCCCACACCACACACAGCGCGCAAGTCTAGCATGCAGCCCTAGCAACCAACACATGTCCATAGCAACCCACACGTCCATAGCAACCCTCACATGACCCTAGCAACCTACACGTCCATAGCAACCCTCACATGGCCCTAGCAACCGACTCCTCCCCACACCACACACACAAAGACAGCCATGATCAACATGCAATTTGATATAGGGTATTACTCTGAAGTAACTTTGCTTCAAATCATTCGGTACTTCAAAACCAAGTATGTATATGTACAGTATGTATGTACTGTATATACTCAGGCACATACCCCGTAGCTGGTGGTGGCCGACTCGAGACAGAGCCCGAACAGGGAAAAAAATACACACACAAATTCACACACATCTAGGTCGCCCAAGAGAATATCCAGAAAACAGTGATCACACTCCTCCGGCCCCCGACCTCCCGGAACCAAAAGTAGAAGTAAAAATACATAGGTGTTGTTTCTTGTGACCAAATGAACTTGCCTATAGCCTGTTCCAAATAAGTAGACCAAAACTATTGAACATTAACCTCTATAACTCACAAAAGACTAGAGTAATAGAGCTAATATTTCTACCATTTGGAAAGGGTCAACCATGGAATAGGTGTGTAAATTTAAAGCCCATCTGCTTTAGCCCTTTTTGAGTTATAGAGGTTAATGTTGAGGATTTCTGGCCTACCTACTTGTAACAGGGTATAGTTGTTGTTGTTGCTCCCTAGACTGTCTGGCCGAACAGTACCGAGTCCGGTTGACAGAAACCGCTCCAGATGCTCGGGCCCCCGAAGGGGGAAGGAACCAGGGTGACATGAGATTTGTCTCTGAGAGGACAGCGGGGGAGGGAATCATAAGCCAACGGGCTTACAACCCCGGGCCAATGCCTCCCTTGAAGTGTCACCCAATCGGGCGATCTCGCCAGCACCCAGGAGGAAAAGCAGTACAGTAAAAGAGACAGACAGAAACGGCTAAGGTTGGGTAGAGAATACCAAACTTCACTCTGGAGAGGACCAGTCCTCACCCGACAGGGCATAGTTATTTCACCTGGTAGGCTTCCCAAACCTTCAGCCTAAACAGCAGGGAAGGGTCCAAGGAAGTCCCATCTTCTGATACGCTAGTCCATAGAATAGCAAGAGTTTTGACCAAAGTAATTATAGGGCCGGAGTTACTAGAACCGGAAGATCTGTGGGCCGGAGTGACTTGTTTCCCTTGTTGTATACCCTTTCAATACCAGTTTATTAATGTTATTCTATCCACCTCCCTCCCTCCGTACTCCATTTATGGCCCACCCACCCTCCTCCCTCTCGTCCTCCCCACTGCATTCATTCTCCTCCCTCCCTCCCCACTGCATTCATCCCCCTTCCCTCCCCACTGCTTTCATCCCCCTTCCCTCCCCACTGCTTTCATCCCCCTTCCTCCCTCCCTCCCCACTTCATTCATCTCCCTTCCTCCCTCCCTCCCCACTGCATGCACCCCTCCCTCCCTCATCCCACTACATCCATCTCCCACCTTCCCTCCCTTCCTCCCACTGCATCCATCCATCCCTCCACCCTCCCTCAATACTGAATGGAAAGTATGCAGTTTCTATGTGTTTGTATTATATTCCACTAATTGTTGTAATATCAATTATTGTGGTGTAATAATGTGCTAATACTTTTCATTACTATCTCAACTAATAACACACCATATTAACTGGCTAGGCATACGATATATCTATAGTAACTACCACCGACAATGATAGGGGTTGTGTATGTGTAGGGTCCGTAGACTGTATCACTTTATTGCTATACCGGTACACACTTAACTCTTAGACAATACCATGACGCATTTTTCTGTTTTCGGGCTATTATTAGATGATTGTATTCAGATTGGAAAGGGCATATGGAAGCCAGAGGGTTAGTTGAGATAGTCTTTACCCATATAATTCCCACATATACTTCCTAAATTATATTAAATCGTCTATTGATAGCCAGAATAAACTGTTAAAATGCGTCACAATCTTCAAAGGGTTAAATAATCAAGGATATGGAAGAGGTGTATGTATGTATGTATGTAATGGGCTGAGCGTCATGCAATCTGAATACTAATGAGGCTAAACATGAGGGAAAAGGGGACCAGATAAACGACCCATCTCCCCTTAATTAATTTTTACTTTACCGGTATTAGAAATCTGACTATATTACTAATATTATAATTCTTCCTTCCAGAATGTGTGGGTTTTGGTGCTTACGTATTAACTGGCAACGCTACCACCACTACTGCCAACACCGCTACCACCACAACTACCACAACTACTACCACGGCTACTACAACGGCTATCACAACTACTACCACCACGACTAATGCCAACACCGCTACCACCTCAGCTACCACCAGTACTATCACTATTAACTGTCAACGCTACCATCACGACGACTACTGCCAACACCGCTACCACAACTACCACCACTACTTCTACAAATACTGCCAACACCGCTACCACCACAACTACAACCACATCTACCACGACTACCACCACAGCTACCACAACTACTACAACAGCTACCATTACCACCACTAACCACCAACACTAAGGTGCCGGCCGGGTGGAATGGGTGACAGCTGGAGTAATCTGCTATAGAAGGGTTTCTGCAAGAGTGAAAGGGAAAGTATACAAGATGGTAGTGAGACCAGCTATGTTAAACGGTATGGAGACGGTGGCATTGATAAAAAGACGGGAGGCAAAGTAGGAGGTAGCAGAGTTGAAGATGCAGAACTGGGATGCAGAGTTGGAGGTAGCAAAGTTACGATGCATAGTTGGAGGTAGCAGAGTTGGAGGTAGCAAAGTTGAAGATGCTGTGATTTTCGTTGGGAGTGACAAGGATGGACATAATTATAAATGAGTATATTAAAGGGACAAAGCGAGAGAGGCGAGATTGAGGTGGTTTGGACATGTGTAGAGGAGGGATGTGGAGGTTGATGGATGCAGTGAGGGAGGACATGTGGGTGGTTGATGTGACGGAGGAAGATATAGAGGACAGATTGAGATGGAGGTGAGTGATCAGCTGTGGTGACCCCCTAAGAGGAACAACGCAAAGAAGAAGACGACCAACAACACTACGACTACCACCACAGGTACCACAACTACCACTACGGCTATCAACCATGAGTACCACGACTACTATCATGGGTACCACAACTACCACTAACACAACTACCACCACAGCTACCACGACTACAACCATAAATCTCAACTACCACGGGCACCACAACTACCACCACCACGACTACAACCAGATAGCATAACTAACACGGCTACAACCAGATACCACAACTACCACGGGTACCACAACTACCACCACCACAGCCACAGCTACCACCAGATACCACAACTACCACGGCTACAACCAGATACCACAACTACCATCACTACTACTACGGCTGCCACGAATACTATCACAATTCCCGCCAATACCATTAAAACCACCACGGCTACCACCACCAAAATGGTTACTACGATAACCACCACTACTATGACCACCATAACTATGACCATGGCTACCACAACTATTACTACCACCACAGCTACTATTACCACCACTACTACCACGGCTGCCACCACCACCATTACTACCACAACTACCAGCTGAACATCCCGACCGCATCTACCACCATTAGGCCTACTACCACAACTACCACCACCACCACCACCACCACCACCATCATTACCACAACTAGCAGCAGAACATCTAGACCCCCAACTACCACCACCAACACCACCATTATCACAATCAGAATCATCTCTACCGCAACCACCACCACCAGCTCTACCACAACTACCAGCAGAACATCTCGACCCCAACTACCACCACCACTACCACAACTACCACTTGTACGATATCTACCACCACTACCACAACAACCACCACCACCACCACCTCAACAACCACCACTACCACCACAATAACCACCACCACTACCTCAACAACTACCAGCAGAACATCACGACCACAACTACCACTAGTACGATCTCTACCACTACGACCACCACTACCACAACTAACCCAAGGTAAGTTATTGATCCCTTGGTATAAGGCTAAATCAAATTTAACCCTTTGAAGATTATGACGCATTTTAACAGTTTTTCCGGCTATCATTAAACGATTTTATACAGCTTAGGAAGGATCTGTTGGAATTATTGAGGTAAAAGACTATCTCAACCCTCTTAACTTACGCAGAGTTGATAAATAGATAATCACACACATTAACTTAAAAAAACAAGGTTTAGAGTGCGTGGATAGTCAGTACTTCAATACTAAGTTCTTCTTTTATATTACGTTTTTCGTTTGTTATAGATTAATCTGAGACAGAATGTATACATATGTAGCACCATTGCGCAAATACAAAATAATGTTACCAATTACCGGTACTAAGTTACAAATGGACTTTCAAATTTGTGACTGAAAATTTTGATTCTTGGCTCAAGGAAAGCGAATTTCGAGAAACTGACACAAGTCCAGCAAAGAAAAAAGTAGAGATATGCGTGTAAAATGATGTGGTAAATCGATTGGTGTAGGTTAGAAAGGTGTAGCGTTAATTTTGGGCGTAGTAAATTCGGGCGTTTTGGGAAGTTATTGACTAGACTTGGGCCTGGCAGCCAGACTGGGCCAGAGCGCGGGGATCACCAAGTCCCACAATATCTACTTTACTTGGTTATTATTATATTGAAATTAATTTGCAAGTGTTTATATGGAACGAAATATATAATTGAGTTCATATTAGTGTGAATAAACCACTAATTTCAACCACATTTACTTATAATTCACGTTTTATTAATAAAGCGGCACTAATATATTCATAACTTTCTTAAAATACAAAAATTGAAAAATCTGAAAAAGTTCAGTTCTAGAAATAAATCGAACTACCTATTGTCAAAGTCTCAGCCTTGTAACTCGAAAATTACAAAAGTTACTGGACTTTCAAATTTGTGACTGAAAATTTCGATTCTTGGCTCAGGGAAGGCGAATTTGGAGAATCTGACACCAGTCCAGTAAAGAAAAAAGTATATAAAGAAAGTCTAAAATTATGCGGTAAATCCATTGGTGTAGGTTAGAAAGGTGTAGCGTTATTTTGGGCGTGGTGATTTCGGGCGTTTTGGGGCGTTTTCGGGTGACTCAGGCAGGCAGCCAGCCCCAGGACCAACGCGCGAGCTGGAGTTTTATATACAACCCAGTTCTGTAGAGATTTTTAAAGGCAACTCGGTTCTTTGTACTGTCAACATATCCCGCACTTTGTAAATATTTAATGGTTTATCACTTAAATATTTGAATTCATTATTTTTGTGATCCGTACTTTACAATAATGTATTTTAGATCATTATGTTTTAATATCCTGTAGGCCTACTTCGTATATATTTCTTAGTCGAATATTATAATCGATAATTTACCTTTTGAAGATCATAACGCATTTTGACAGTTTATTCTTACTTATTAGTTGATTTTATACAGCTTAGGAAGGATCTATGGGAATTATAAGGTAAACTACTGCCTCAATTTACCCTCTGACTTCCATAGACCCCTCCTAACCTGAATAAAATTGTCTAATGATAGCCAGAATAAACTGCCTACACATGATCATAATCCTCAAGGGGTTAATCACGTGGGAGTTTCTATACTCTGTTTCATTTCATCTGACGGTAAATTGAACCCCTTAGCAACTAATTTATCGATACTAAATGGACAAATATGAAGCCACTATGTCTCTGCATCCTATTAAGACCAAGTTTATATAATTAGCACCATATTTCACTACAAAATCTTCAAAATAACTGAGAAATCTTGCTGGGAACTTTGAAATTTACCGTCAGTTGAAGTGAAACAGGGACTAGATATGAGGAAGTTAGGTTAGAAAGGTGTAGCGTTAACCCTAGCAATACCGATGATATATTGTTATTATTTCAGCTGCATTAAGACGATTTTCTTAAATTTATGAAGGATATATGGTAACTAAAAGGATTAATTGAGAGTCTGTAGCCTTTTAATTGGTATACGTCCTTTTTAAGCTGAATAAGATAATCTAATAGTTGCCAGAATATTATGAAAAAAACGTCACCGGTACTTAATGCGTAAATATTATATTCCTATTCCGTACTGTGTAAATATTCCTTAGTCTCATATTCCTATTTTTCTGATCTTTTTCAGGATTTGATTTGGTGTTTGCGTCCCACCTCCCCCACCGAACTATGGACTCTACCAGAAGCTACCAACACCATCACTGAACTACCAACACCATCACTCAACTACCAACACACCAGAAGCTACCAACACCATCACTCAACTACCAACACACCAGAAGCTACCAACACCATCACTCAACTACCAACACACCACAACCTACCAACACCATCACTGAACTACCAACACACCAGAAGCTACCAACACCATCACTGAACTACCAACACACCAGAAGCTACCAACACCATCACTGAACTACCAACACACCAGAAGCTACCAACACCATCACTGAACTACCAACACACCACAACCTACCAACTGTCTGGGGTAAGTTACTGATGCCCTTACTATACTATTAGCTCCTCCAGGATTATGGCGCATTTTGATACTTTATTCTGGCTATCATTAAGCGATTTTTTACAGCTTAGGAAGGATCTGTAGGCATCAGAAGCGTAAAGACTATCTCAATTAGCCCTCTTACTATCATATACCCTTCTAATCTTTACAAAATCGTCTATTAATAGGCAGAATATACTGTTGAAATGCGTCATAATCTTGAAAGGGTTAATATATGATAATATATTTAAATTGTCCTGTTGCTATACTGTTCATGATAATAAGTAATCAGAAAGTATATACAGTAGCTGCTCATGCTTTCCTTATAATTGTTTGATAATTAACACCGTATTTCCTTGCTTAACTCTTGTAACTAAAATACTGAAATTGGAAACATTAAAAATCAGTATTTGCCTACTTGTTGTGAACAGTATAAGCAGAGTAATATAGTTATATTTATGTATTTATTTAAAGATCCTAAATTAATGTTTTATTTCTTGTTTCCAGGATTGGAGTTGCTGCCTGTGGACTCTGTCGGTTGCTGCCTGTGGACTCTGCCGCCTGTGGGCTCTGCCGCCTGTGGACTCTGCCGCCTGTGGACTCTGCCGGTTGCTGCCTGTGGACTCTGCCGGTTGCTGCCTGTGGACTCTGCCGGTTGCTGCGAGAAACTGCCCACGCCACTACCATACAAGGGGAGTGATATTCCTGTTTTGTTTGTAGTCGTAGTATGTAGTCGTAGTATGTAGTCGTAGTAAGTAGTCGTAGTAAGTAGTCGTAGTATGTAGTCGTAGTATGTAGTCGTAGTATGTAGTCGTAGTATGTAGTCGTAGGTAGGTCGTAGTTGTAGTCGTAGTATGTAGTCGTAGTATGTAGTCGTAGCATGTAGTCGTAGCATGTAGTCGTAGCATGTAGTCGTAGCATGTAGTCGTAGCATGTAGTCGTAGTATGTAGTCGTAGTATGTAGTCGTAGTATGTAGTCGTAGTATGTAGTCGTAGTTGCATGGTATGAATGGTGTGTGTTAGGTTAGGCTAATCTATTTTTCCCTTTCAGATGAGATAGGTCTTATTACCTTTACTCTAATCTTTGCTATTTTTCTTATTACTTCACAGTTTTGTTGCTTTGATGATGTCCCCCCTCCCCCTTTCTTCCCCGAGTTGGTTCCCTCCTTCAGCTTCAATATTTTGCTTTGCTTTAATTTCAATAATGATTGTGTTTGCCTTAAATGTAACTTATGATATATTCTATCACTTGAATTCATAACTCTGTATTTGCTATTAACTTCACTTGATATAATATTGTTATATATCGTCTTTGTCACGCGAACTTTGCTTAATAAAAAAAAAAAAACGAACTTCTATCTTTTATTGATCACTATATTATAAGCTATGACTTTTATAACTGATGAAAACTTAGAAAAATAGTTCTCAATTATAAATAAAGTTCCAATCTATGGACTTAGAAAAAATAAATTAAAAGAGAACTTAGAAAAACTCTAGTAGTTCTCAATTATAAATAAAATTCCAATATATGGAATAAAATATGAAACTATACACATATAAGAGAACTGAGAAAATATACTGAATATGAAAAGAGAACTTAGAAAAAATAGTTCTCAATTATAAATTAAGTTCCAATATATGGACTTAGAAAATATACTGAATATGAAAAGAACTTAGAAAATAAAACAATTTACTTAGAAAAACTAAACTTGAATAACTTAAAGTAATGATTATATATAATGAACTTGTAATAACAGAAAAAAATTATAATGGATATTAAAAAGAATATATCGACTTAGTATTTTATTGATCAGTCAGACATGCATTAGTATAATATCTTACAAAACACTGTACATACAGTATATAAACTTTAAATAACAGGAGAAACAAAAATATAATGGATATTAAAAAGAATATATAGACTTCGTATTTTATTGATCAGAGTCGGACATACATTTTTAAATTTTCTTACAAAAATCATATACTTTCAATACTTCGTTATTTTTGTATTACCCTTACTGGTTTTATATATCTTATAACAAAGTTTTGCCTTTATATTACGTACCTAAAGTACTTCATACCGAACTTTAACTTTTGTGACCATGGTATAACTTTTGGTTCACTACATTATTTTCCCAATATTTATATATACATTAATTGTCTTTAAGTAAATCTTTATAATTATTAATTTTCCAATAACTATTCGACTTTCGGTAATTTTTCATATAGATTTATTTTGGATTTTAAGCTTATAATATTGAGTTTCATTGGCAATGCAGTTGGCATTTTTTATAATTCTTAATTATTGATTTCAGTTTAACATTTGTATTGAATAGCCAAGCTTTTAAGTAATATTTTTCTTTTTAATGTTCGGTCCTTACATAATTTAGTTTTTTGTCTTGCCGTGTGTGGTGTGAATGTGTTAGTGTTATGTAAGGATGTTGGCAAAATTATTTCAGTTGGCATTGTGGTCAAGTGTATTGGAAATGTGATTTGTGGATGTTGGCAGAGTACATGATCAAAGTAGGGTAGGTGTATTCATTACGAGACTTAAGTGTGAATGATTAGGTGTTCAAATTGTACCGTCAAATTAGGTAAGTTAGTGTTATGCCGATTAAATGTGTGTACGACTGTTGGCAAAGTAAAGTGTGGATTGTTGCCAGAGAGGTGTTGACAATTATTGAACTTAAATGTTGGCAGTGTGATTAAGTGTGTTGGTAATATTCAGTAGTCTTGGCAATTACGTGGTGTTGGCCAAGTGGTGTATATGTTTTAGTTAATTTAATCATTGAAGGTAAAATGCCATTGGAGCCATGTACAATAAATAAGCATATGTGTTGGCAGTGACATTTGTTGAATAGGTAGGGTTATTGAAGTATTGGAAGTGGCAGTGAAGTTAGGTCTGTTGGCATTGAAATTAGGTGTTGGTAGTGTACTTTGTGTGATGACAGTGGCATTTGGCGTGTTCTAATATTTGTTGTGTATGTAGTGTTCGGTGTTCTCAATATGACATAGGAGTCCATCAAAGTATTACCTATGCCAAAGTTAATTATTTAAATCCTAAAGTTATCATGTGACTGGAGCTATGTGCAAGTTAGGATTCAATCTCTCTTATCCCCATCTAATCGTTTTTACTGGCCATATCCCATAGAACTGTTCAGGTTATTTTAGATAATGTAAATATTTAAGTTTTATTAAGATGGGTTATGTAATTTGAAACTATTGTATATATGTAATTACTGGGTTAAGCTATATATTCCTAAACTATATATCTACTGATCTATTCTTCCCATGTAACAGGTGTATATCTACCAATGTAACTATCATGATCTATCCCGTGTAACTATTGCCATTTGCCTGCTTATCCCAAACTCTTATAGCTCTTCCTACCTACCTCTCCAAGAATCTAGATATATTAGGTATTGAAAGTCATCCCTCCTCACCCAGAAATTGTATTTTGTAGTTCGTTTCGTGAACTGGCCGCTTCTACTCTCTGGCAATGTATTCCAATATTTCAAAATTTGATTTATGATTTGTAAAGTTTTCTTTAAATTTATCAAGGGTATTTGTGCGTAGTAATTTGTTCAAATATATTTGTTTCCATTAATTCAAAAATTAAGATTAATATATATTACTGTTCGTTATCCAAAAAATATTTCTGCGATATTGGATTACCATAATTCGTTAATTTGTGTTCATTCAAAGTTAATATGAATAACTATCAGAAAAATATAAGATAGATCTACAATATTGGATTACATCAACAGGTTGGAATCAATAGTCAAGACTCAAATATAAAGTTTTTTATTAAAAAAATAGGTAGTGTTCTCCATTGGTCCAGGGTCCTCAGTCTGGTCACGGCAACACATCACATCTGTAAAAACAAGAAAATATTGAGGCACCAGAAATAGAGTATTTTCAAGGAGGGGGTCGGGGGGTGTCCTGAAGAGGGAGTGGTCCTGAGAGGGAAGAGGTGTCCTGAGGGGGGAGGGGTTTTAAGGGGGGGAGGAGGGGTTCTTTGGGGGGGGAGGGGTCCTGAGAGGAGGGGGGGGGGTCCTGAGGGGGGGGTCCTGAGAGGGGGGGGGGGGTCCTGAGGGGAGAGGGGGGGGGGGGGGGGGGGGGGGGGGGTCCTGAGGGGGTGGGGGGGGGCCTGAGGGGATGGGGGGGGGGGCCTGAGGGGATGGGGGGGGGAGGCCTGAGGGGGACCCAGGGGTTGGGTGGGGGGTACCAGGGGTAGGATGGGGGTCCTGGGTGGGGGGGGGGGGTCTATTTTTTCTTATATATTAATATTTTTCATTCAGTCTCCTATATAACCATCCCACACCCGCTACGAGTTTTTCCTTCCCTTCCCTGGTAGTACATCCTATCCCCATCCCATATAAATCTTCTCTTCAGCCCTAGTCTGTTCTATTCTGTACTATTGTGCACACTAGTTATATTCTGTATTCTGGCTAAATCTATGCTGTCCTCCATCCTTCCCTGGTACATCAATACCCTCCCTGAAACACTCCCCCAAACACACATAAGAAAAGTCAGGAATATATTTGGAATTTATTTTTTATTGTCAGGAAGCAGTCAAGAAATCGTCGGTGTCAAGTATGGGATATGAGCAGACAGTATCAAGAAGGACAAACGGTAGGAGTACAGCAGACAGCAGAAAAGGCTAGGCACAGCAGAACGGGCCAACAACAGCAGAATGGGTGAGAACAGACAGCAGAATGGGTGACAGCAGACTGAGTACATCGACAACAGACAAGGAATTAACAATGAGGTAGGAACGAGCTTGCTATGGTTGGTCAAACAAATTGATCTGTTTTGACTAAGATTTGTTTGGTATATTATCGGTCTTTATGAAGATGTTTGTGTGTTTAATATATATGGAGAGATACTGAGTCAGCTTGAGTATTCAGTATGAAGTTGTAGGTATTCCATTTTAGTTGGTAGGTAGTGAAGTATGAGCATAAATTGGTGGATGGTGTTGAGTCTAGTTATTGAATATGACTTTATTCAGGTTGAAAGGTGGGATTCAAACTAAATATGGACAGACGAGAGCAAAGCGACTATTGGACACACATCAACGACTGCCACAGCATCAATGGACCCTTCAACAGTGGAGCATCATGAGGAGTCTAGCATCATGAGGAGTCGAGAGAGGCACCATTGCAGCGAACAGCGACGATTCGGTGAGCAAAACTATATTGTTGTATGGGAAAAACAGGTCAGTCAGTCAGTCTACCTAACTTCATTAATATGTCGAGGGGAACAAGAGGCCCCTATAGAAAAGGAAATAAATTAGATATATAGAAAACTGTGTGCTCAACAAAGTAGGCCACACTTCATTCACTCCTTGATATATTCCAAATCACTTGCATCAACTTCATTATAATTTTACTTTACATTTACAGTATAGAGCTGTATTATTGGAAATATGAAAGCTAATAAATATATTAACAGCTAATTAAATTGAAATTTTATTCTTTAACCAATGACATAATTTATAACTAGTTAAATTAGATCGTAAATTCAAATTTTTACCAAGATATTACTGATATTATTCAAGAGTTGGGCAAACACTGGAGAATAATGGTTAAGGTTAAAATTTACTCTTCTAACAGGATTATGCAACGCTTTCTCGTAGCAAGAAAGCTATTACTGAAACAAATTATTACGCTACAAACAATGCCAGCTGTAGAACAAATTTATCAAAGACTTTAATATCGGTTATCAATAGTTACCTAAACAAATAGACCTTTTAAGTAAAGCATTAGGACTGCTATTATTCTAAAGACAGGAGCCATAGTTCTAAAGTTATATCCGTTGTACGAATAGGCTTTAATACCTTTGAAGTAGTCATAAGGAAATAATCCAATTTACAGTACAACAATTTAAGTTTTTTAATATTTATCACGAGTCTAGGCATGTAGGCTTGACGTTAAGTATTTCAACAACTTATAAATAAAATTAAAGTCCTTAGGCATGGGGGGACTGATAATTGAAGATATATTGTTCGGAACATGAGGATAATCGCTTAAAACGAGGCATAAGTGATCATTAAAAAAAGTATCTAAAAGCTTACAGAGTCCACCTAGGATTAACATTAACAAATAAAACTTTGGATGGACCTCGGTAACAATTTTGTAATCAATGCCCTGTTCGTAGTTGTCAGTGAAAATTGGGACAGTATCTGACATTATGAGCAGCCTGTTTTACATATTACAGTAGAGGCCTATATTATGGTTCTTTAGTACTTTCAATGGATTTAATAATGATATGTTTATCTAGGGTTACTTTGGACACAAGGTTAAACCGATTTCGAATTTACTCAAAGCTGGTCTATGATAATCTTCATCTACAGTGGCATTTATAACTATCTCAGCAGGGTAAATCAACATTTAGTGTGTTATATTGGTCACATTGATACAAGTGAATGCAGTTATATAGTAGATTCAAATATTTATATTTTTCTTAGTCTCCAGTGTTTTCCATAACTTATATAAAACTTACTGTATTTACTTAGAAGACTAAAGTGACTACATATTAATATTAACAAGGGTACAGTCAATATAAATAGTTCGCCGACACATATGACTTTAAACCAATCTTACTAGTCACAGGTTATTGAAAGCACATGAGAACTGTCAACTGAAAGTGTATAATAACTTACAATTCAACTATTTGAGGATTTTGGGCGAACTATTTTGGTTTTGACTAACTAGCAGCATTTTTTATATATCCAACTTAAGGGAACATTCGTACATTTGGCAACACTTATATTAATAAAACTATGAATTTATAGAACGTATGCAAAGGAATAATATTTTTGTCTTGAGAATATACCTTTTAGAAGCATATTGATATTGCTAAATCCATCTAAGGATAGAAAGATATCCAGTTGTAATCTCGGGAGGACCATATGCTTTTATTAGTGCATTGGGGTTTGTAGTTGATTAATGTTAAAACGGGGTGTTACTTAATTGTATATCTAATAATCATGGGAAGGTCGATCAATATAACTATTTTATCTATTTTTATAGTTTAGTCAATCAAACTTATTTTGATATACTCAAGACTCTTCCTGGGAAACTCTCACTACAAGATGGCCAAGGCAAATATTCCTCAAGGTTACTTTAACAGACATAACTTCTCAGGATCTTTTAAGAGCTACGTAATGTGAGGACTATTGAATCAGGTATGGAAGACTGGAATTTAGTAGTAGAATTAAGTAGTAGTAGTATTAATCATTATAATATTACCCAATTTCATAACTCATTTAAGCAGACTTAAATGTTTTTTTCATCATTGCTACCTCCAGACGATTTTAGTTAACTTAAAAAAGAACCGGTCAGAATATGAAGTTTAATTTGGATAATCTTAAGCTCTTGATTCCCCGAGTTTAGTAAATACCTGTCAGTAATTTTGTTTTTGGTTATAATGTCACTTTGATTATTTACTTTATTCTGGCTACCCATAGATAATTTTACCCAGTTTAGGAAGGACCTGTTGGATTCTAAAGGTAGATATAATGTGTACCCCATCGATTCCTTGTGGTCCTTAACCTTTCGATACCTTCTCGTGAAAGCCAGAATATCTATTAGATTGACCTGATCATCAATATTAATACTTTCAATGAAATTACGCCAAATTAAGTTATACGTTTGCTACCTCGATTTTCTACAACCCAGGAAAGACCCGTCAGAGTAAGATGATTAATTTACATATTTGGTAGCCCTTTCATTCTCAGTAGTTCTTCCAAAGCTAATTAAGAAATTATCTGGTAGCATTGATCAAGAAGTAGTCGCACGATTATAAGTCTAATATTCTTAATTCAATTAACCTGTAATCCCCAGTTTACCTTTAAAACTTGTTCCTCTTTGTTTTGTCACTACCATTAGTTTCAATTAGTGATAAATACTAGGAATTTCTAGTGTCATAAGCATCAGTTCTCCACATCAGTGAATTCAGTAGCGCTCACATTACTTATATGTATATACATATTAAAGTTTGGATCCTTAATTCACGATAAATTCTTCAGTACCTTTAGCTCTAAATCAATGCCTCTACTTAAATTGCCATCCTAAAATTAATACTGACAAAATATGGTACGAATTTCTAAGAAAATGTATTGCAATTATATTTAAAACTATGTTCAATAAATATACACATTACTAAATCACAAGCATCTCTGCCTACCTATAGTGAACCGAGTTTAGTTAATTAAGCCTGTTTTCACCATTTACCCATTTCCTAAACATTTCAGTTTGGAAAGTATCTGTTGCATACTATATAAACAGTGTTGCCATTTGTACGAAATAATTTTTAATTGGTTAGATAAAGCTGCAGCCTATATCTTGTCCACCACTTATGATAGTCTATGAAATATTTTGAAGTTTATTAGGCATTACTAAACTGGTCTATTTCAGCCAATTTGTCATTCTGGTTTTTTGTTGGCCAATGTAGGTTAAGTATATTATTATTATAGTCTTATAATAGTTTAACCAAAGAGTTTTGACAAATTAAAGTTATACAAATTAGCTTCGATATTACATTATTCACACATTTAAAAAAACACTACATAGTAAGAACTGAATTGAAAGTTACCAAATCCCATTTTGAGAATTGTGATGGTGAAAATTTCTAACTTAAATTTTAGGATTATCGGATATCGTCGACCAGTTACAATGATACTATTTTAAACTGTAGCCAGCAAAATTAATCCTACTTTGGGGGATAAGGCACAACACTTTAAATATTTAGGATTTATAAAGGCTACATCCACGAAGACGAGTCAGCCGCCTGTGTGTACTCCAGGACAATTATTCTTCAGGCCAAAAGGGCACCAATCATTAATTCAGTATCCATAGCTAGCCTATTGGTCAAATTTAAGATCCGAATCATTAAAACTGACTTTATAGAACAAACTTCAAAATATTACATTGCATAGACTTTCATAATAAGATCGTATTAAAAAAAATTACTGACCCACCCGATATAATTGCTGTTGCAGAGTTGTGATGGAGAGGCGTTTGGCCACAAGTGTCCCATCCGTCTGTTGTCCCCCCTCAGGCTGGACGTCTACCATACATCTGAAACATTAGGTTAGAATTAGTTAACATCCTGATGTACTGTATAACGCTAATAACTATAGTCACCACTGCATTAATGCCTTTTTCTGGACCCCTTCGCCCTAATGTTTAGCTCGGTTTGAGATTTTATGACTGTCTACTATTCGTTTGGACTATTACAAGGTTTTGACTATTACAAGACTTGTTGCCCCAATTTGTCAATTTTATGACTTGTCATGCCATTTGAATAGCTAATTTTTCCTCGCGAAGGATAGCAAGCCTGTAATTTTGGAAGAAACTGCCTTCGACCGGGATATTTTTCTACCGAAAAATGTACACATTTATCTCGAAGGGGGGTCTTCATGGAATTCTAGGGAGCAAACTAAAAAAAAAACTTAACCCGTGATGTTGAGCAACTAGTCAGCCCTCTATCGTATTGTCCAAGGTTCAGGTAACTATACATAAGCCTGCAGTTATAAGGGGTATCAATTTTAGAACCTTTTTTGTTTGAAATTATCTGCAGTGTAGTTTATGAATATATACTTCTGAATTTGTTAAGGCAGGGGGGAGATTGTAATGCAGTGGCGGGTACTGTTATTGACTCTTCCTGATTTTTTTCCTATGCGAGTGAGGGAGACAAAAGTCAGAACTGCCTGTATCGAGTGCCTCCCCCAGAGTTGAAAGAGCGACAGGGCCAAAATCAATGGACGTTCGAGCCAAAATGCCAGGACACACTGAGTTTGAAGCCATTTAAGTCTTATGATCTTAATTTGTGTCCTACCTATAGAAGTTCAAAGTTTATAATTTCTAGTAAAAATATACCATCCACTGACTAAATTCCACAATATTATTATGAAACCTTTAACTCACAGGACGCGATTTGCGCCCTTTCTGGGATACTTAAAAGCCTTTGTGACCATCAGGGGTGTTTAGAAACTGTTGCTTCAACCTCTGCAGTTTTCTTTGAGTGAGTGGTGGGCATTAAACTAATTTTGGAGAGGTAATTATGAGATTGAGAGTACTGTATTTCTGAATACAAATAAGGGATTTGTAATAAACCCTATGTTTTAGTATTAATACAGTATATGGAACACCAGAATTTGTTTAAGAGGACCAAACTCTAAGTACACAACTTAAACAAATAGATTCTCATAATATAATGAATACAGTATATGGGATAGGCTAAGGGAACTTAGAGACAACTATACAAATGGTAACCTAAACTTTTAATATTGTTAAGGAGAGATGGGTCGTTTTTCTGGTCCCCCTTCATGTTTAGCCCCATTACTTTGGCGATTTTAAGACCTTTCAACCTAGTTGTGTCATTATCAAGACCTTTCGTGCTATTTAGGAGACTAATTTTCCTGGCGAGTGATACCAGCCTGTGATGTAGGAGGAACCGGCCTTCGGCCTGAAAAATGTTCTACCGAAAAGTTTACAAATTTGTCTACGGGGGATCTTGGGGATGTTTAAGCTTGATGGTTGTCTAGGGAGGAAACAAATTTACAAATAATTATATCTATATACCAATAAATAAACCATTAGCCATTAACCCTATTAAGCTCCAATACGCGTTTCTGTTCTGTTTTTTGGCTACTATTAGACGATTTTATTCAGTTTAGGAAGGGTATATGGAAGTCAGAGGGTTGATTGAGATAGTCTTTATCCTTTTAATACCCACAGGTCCTTCCTAAGCTGCATAAAATCGTCTAATGATAGTCAAAATAAACTGCTAAGACGCGTCAGAGCTTCAAGGGGTTAATATTGTTGTGTTCTTACCCTAGTTTGTTGGTGAAGGTGGTTAAGGCTCCGTTTGTGTTCCTCCAGTTGGTCTCTGTCTTCCTCCGCCGAGCCTCAACTGTACTGTACCCCTGTACCCTCTCCCTCACATCTGTTAGAAAATCCAATATTAATATTACAGCTTAAGGGGAGATTTCCACTAGAGGGATTTTTTTCTGGATTCCTTTCTCCCTCATGTTTAGCCCCATTTTGTTTTTTAATTTTAAGAAGTTTCCCCCATTATTTTGACGATTTTAAGAACTTTCAACCCATTTCTGTCAAGACCTTTCGTGCCATTTAGGTGTCTATTTTATCCTGGCGAGCGATGGCGAGCCTGTAATTTAAGAGGAACCGGCATTCAGCCGGGACATTTTTCTACCGAAAAATTTACAAATTTATCTTGAAAGGGGCTCGAGGGGGTGTAATCTTAAGCTTGAAGGATATCCAGGGACCAAACTAAAAATCTCCCCTTAAGGAATTGACCACTTGCGAGTTTCAAACTAATAGGAAGTTGAGTTTTTTATATCGACATTTAGCAGAATTAAGAGCTAAAATAAGTTGTATTGCATATATAAACACATAAAACCAAATTCACCGTACTTTCTATCCATCAAAAACTTGCATTTCTGTTTAATAACTTTGTATACGGCCCAAACTTCCTTATAGCCTGAAACTCACAAGTGGTCAATTAGGCCAATATTTCTGATATAATGCAGATTTTCAAAATTTATCAATTCATAAATATGTTTGCAACAACAAAAAAACATTATATCTCAACCATAGTCAAGGTGGTCGTGATGCCTGGATTATCGGGTCGTCTTGGGTTGGGCAGGGTCGGGTAAGATCGCGACGGTCCTCCCATCTCTAACCTGTTGGGAAGATTTAAAGTTACATTAGTCACAGTTTCTCTGTCATACCTTATTTCACCGTTGTTCCTCTTCCGTCGGGCCATCCAGCTCATGCCTGTTGATAAAATATTTAATTATTACAGGATCGCCGTTCTGCCAGCCACAACATCGGGTCTGCAAATCTGCCACAGCGGGTCTGCAAGCTGGCACATCGGGTCTGCAAGCTGCCACATCGGGTCTGCAAGCCGCCACATCATCTGAAAACCTGCAACCTTCACAACCAACGGACAGACTACCAGAATTCTACCGGCCGGATTTCAACCAACAGACAAAAACCAAACTCCAAACTATTGTAACCCTGTACTAACTAAATCTAACTAACTAACTAAGCTTCTACCCAAGCCTCAAACAGACGGCTAACCAACCTCCTCAGGGAACCGAATAGAGCAACACCTAACCAATACTAACCTAGAACAGACTCCTACCTATCCCTACCCCTTGAACTAACTAGAGCTACCCCCGTCTACCCCCCCCCCCCATCCCTACCAGAAACTTTTGTCTAATTCGAAGCCAACGACGTTAGGAGAAAAAGATTAGTGCATGGATTAATTAAATTATATTTCAATATATATATATTTCATTATACAAAAATAATGTTACGTTATTGGAAATATTATAGTTAGAGCAAATGTAAAAAAATATATATACCAGTTATATATAAATTATTGCAAAACAATAAGTATATAATTTACACTGAAATGTATTAAAATAGAATCTCACCTTAAATTTTCCGCCTATCTAACATAATGTCTATACACATGTTAGTAGAAGGGAGGTAGTTTAGGTGGTGACAAGGACAATGGAAGGAAGGGGGGGGGGGATGGTTAGGATTAAAAGGGAAGTTTGCTCCGGCCCCTTTCTCCCTCAAGCTTAGCCCTGGTTATTTTGAGACTAAAAAGTTCACCTAGTTTGGCACTAAAGACCTTCTGTGCCATATAGCGATCTATTGTTTTTCCTGGCGAGCGCTAGCGAGCCTGAAATTAATGAGAAACTGGCCTTATTATTATTATTATTATTATTATTATTTCGGCTGGTACATTTTCCTATCGAAAAATGTACAAAATTATCTCTAAGGGGGGTCTTCAAGGCATTTTATTTAAGCTTGACTGAAGGTCTTGGGACGAAAAAATATATATATATACAAAATCAAAATAAAACTTCCCTTTACAGAGAACACAGTGATGGAAGCGGTGGGAAAGGATGGTTAGGATTAAAGGATATTGTTGCCGTGGTGGTGGTAGTGGTAGTGGTAGACTGGTTGAGTGGTCTGGTTGGAGTTTCAATCATCGTTCGACATCTGTAAAAGACAAAAATACATAGTTAAAATATATCTCAATCAGCCAAGTATACTGTATATAATTTGGGTAAAAATTGAAGAGACCCCGGACAGCCTTTTAACCTAACCTAACAAAACGACAAAAATAACTTCGTCTCTTCAATTTTTACCATAATTTGTTTGAGTTAGCATTATTATTATATTTGTGTATATTTAGAAACTGTCTTTTTCCCAGTGCGTAATGCATAAGTGCGCGGAATTTCGATGTGAGTATCCTAGGTTCGAGTCCTTTGAGTGCCACATTTATTTGTTGATTTCATTGAGTTTAAATGTGAAGTTGGGGTATAATCCTGTGTAGCGGGTGGACATGTACTTATACCTCAACAATTTGGTAATGTTACAATATATTTTTATTTATTTATTTCGATTGAGATATACAAACATGTTCCTACACTTACCCACCCTATTCAACATCTGGCAGACATTAATACAGCACAGAGCGAGCCAAACTAAATGACAGCAGAGACGTGAATTATTAGCGCGACCGTACCTACCTAGATTATTCAGCTCTTACGAAGATTTGGTAGCTAATGATAAAATTATAAAAGTTAAATGATAAGTTAATGATAAAAAACAGCATTATTATGATCCAGAAGCATCGAGTACTTTCAAAATGGCATTAATTATCGATAACAAACTTTAAAGTCGGAAATTGTTTAACATTAGCAACATTCAACAAAGTAGATAGATTGGAAGAGCTAAATGCACTATGAAGAAGTAATCCAAACTAAATTATTTGATTGGAAGAGCTAAATGCACTATTAAGAAGTAATCCATAGTCTGTTATATTTCGGCCAGCGGTAAATTGTCATGCTCCCGTGTTCACTACTCGACAATTAAGATGTTAAAGAAAAATATGTTAACCCCCTCCATTACCAGTGCGTCATTTTAGCTTTTTATGGCTACTACTAGAAGATTTTATTCAGGTTAAAAAGGGCCTCCATCAATTAAGCTTTGAACTATCTCACTTAACCCAGTTTACTGCCCCAGATCCTCCTTAAACTGCACAGATTCGTCTAAATATAGCTTGGATACAATTATAAGAAGTCGCCGGTACAGCAGGGGTTAATTATGATAACTAGGTATTAATAGTATGCAAATCCACAACTAAGGCGCTAAGCATTGGTAATTTAGCGGCACAGGAATTTAATTTTCCGCCAGGTGCAAAATTAAACTGGCCTTACCTTTTAATAATATAACCTGCCATGTGGTTAATGGAGGCGCTGTGAGAGAACGGCCATCATTTTCCTTGGCCGCCATTTTGTTGTCAATTATCAAACAACGGGGCGATATTTAATTGGGTGTAAATTATATCCACGGAGTAAACTATATATCCTGTACCAGTATTACCGAATGTTTGTTATGGGTGTGGAATCTATGGACATATTGGAGTGTAAAGAGAGGATCACCACCCTACTGGTTACCAAAATGGCGGAGGTTGGCCGACATGTTACCAGCCCCAAATAACTGCCTTGTTTGTTGATTATCTAGCATTTCACTGAACTATATTAACACTATCTATAATTTTAACTAAAGCACGTGTTGACTGATTAATGCAATGTTATTAATGATCGCATATGGGTAAGTGGATCAAGCAGAGTTCTAACACTTTAACCCTCTCCGACATATGACGCGATTTTGAGCCTATTGGGGATACTTTAAAGCCTTTGCTACCATCAGGGGTATTTAGAAACCTTTAGTTTAGTTACTTCAACCTCTGCAGTTGTCTTTGAGATAACTGTGGGCAGAAAACTAATTTTGGAGAGGTAATTATAAGTGAGAGAACTATTTCTTATTGCTACTCTGGCAACCTCTGCGTCATAAATGCGTGAAAGGGTTAATGTTTCTATATAATGTAGATTTTGTGCAGTTTAAGAAGGACATGTGGTAGTAAAAAGGGTTGAGATAATTAGAAGCCTGTTAATTGCTGGAGGCCCTTTTGAAACTACATAAAATCTTCGATAATATTCAAGGACACTAGTGCGACGTTATGATAAAAAATGTATTAGGGAAAATAGGCACCAATAGATTCGCCATATTTTTCTCCATTTAGTCCGCATGGAGGATTTTCGTTATCAACAAATTGAAAAATACTCACTTCAGACAAATACACCAAAAATCTAAGTCAAAGCGGGGGTGTGGGGGCGGCAGCCCCCACCTATAATACTAGGTTAGGTTAGGTAAGGTTGTTAGGTTAGGCTAATGTCCTGTCAAAGGGGTATAGGGTAGTAAACACTAGGATAGCCTATACCCGGTCAGAGGTAAGAAGAAGTCTTGCAGTAGTCTCCTTTAATGCTACCAAATCTTCAAACAGTAGCCAGAATAAAGTTAAAATAACTGCGCCGGTACAGAAGGGGTTAAATCCCAAGGTAAATCGACTACATTGCTCTCGTTAATTCCAGACTTATACCCAAATTTGCCGGTTTGACACTTGGGAGGTTGATAAAAAGCGAAAAAATACAAATCAAAAATAGAATAAGATTTATAAAATAACAAAATAAAATCGAACAAAACCTATACAGTATATAAATAAAACTTAATAAATTTGCCTGAAACTTCCACAAGGCTTTCCAAAACTATAATATCGTTCAATGAAAATAAAATATGACAAACATTACAAAAAATTAATCTGCGTGAAACTCCAAGGCTTTCTAAAACTAAAATCTTGCAATGATAGCCGAAATAGAATGGAAAAGATCCTTATGCTAGCGTTAATAAGACCGTAGCCTATACACTAAATACCCACGAGGTATCCAAGTTAACCGGTCTTGTGCCCTTAGGATTCCCACACATCTTTCGTAATCTATAAAATTTTCTAACGGTAGCCAGAAGAAACTCAATAGGTCAATGTTCAAAGGGTTAAGGGGACAGTGGCTATTTTGTTAATCTATTAATTTATTATATTCATTAAAGTTTTTATTTTCCTCGCTAGACCTCCAAGCTTAAAAGTACACCCCCTATACCCCCTTTCAAGATTTATTTGTAAATTTTTCGGTAGAAAAATTTCACGGCCGAAGGTCAATTCCTTAAATTACAGGCTTGCTCTCGCTCGCCAGGAAAGAAATTGACACCTAAATAGCACGAAACTTCTTAATATTGAAAAAAAAGAGCGAAAGTTCTTCAAATTTCCAAACTAATGGGGCGAACGTATCTCAAATGCAATGGGGCTAAACATGAGGGAGAAGGGGTTCCAGAAAAACTACCCTCAATAACCACGAGGCGTCTAGTCAGCCGGCTTCGATTCGCTAGTTTGCCTAATTTTCAAAATCCAATTAAATTATTCTAACCAAATCATCCACGTTATCATTAAGGCATCTATTACTCGTGGGTTAATAGGTAATTAATCAATATTATAAATTATATTCAGGTTAAAAAATACTTAGCCCAATTCAGTTTAGAAAAGTCATATGGGAATATAGCCTAAGTTTATGCCATAAATTTATAATCTGGATCTCAATTTCTTCCTTAATGAATAAAATCTACTAGTGATCGCCATAATATTGAGACATATGGTTTTATTGGAAGGGTTAAGGAGGTAGAACTGAGCGAACGATCAAGTGCCGGCTTCCAGAAAGTTCGTCAAACCTGCCGGCTTTTTCGGTCACATTTCTGGCCTTATTTAATGCAAACTTATGAAGTATTATGGGAAATCAACAAGCTCTTGTCCACAAATTCGGGTTTGGCGGTAAATAGGTCACGTTATTTAGCTATTACACCTTAATTTCTCTTATTTTCAGGGGAAACAATGGGGGAAAATGGGAGCACACGAGACTTACCTCCTTTAAGCTGGACGACCGGGAACAAAATGATCGAGCGAGGCGAAAATTAAGTGCTTATATACCCTCGGTTGTATTGCTAGTGGTTGACGGCAACTATTGGGTGACAGATGATCGAGAATTTCACTCACAAAATCGTCAATATCTCCCTAACTATACATTTCTGAATAAAATGTACTTAATATAAATTATGCGTATTTGTATCCTCTATCTTTTGGTATAAGTTTGACAATTCTAACATACATATTTTGTGAATAATTAATAGTTGTCATATTTCCTTCACATGGAGCTAGAGAGAGAGAGAGAGTTCCTATGCCAAGTGGATTTTTATGTAGCTTTATCAATGCTCTCGTGTCCTAAAAAAAAAAAAATCTTTTTGCCACGCATTAGAGCCCTCGATCCCCCCATGAACGCCTAGATCCCCGAGGGTATGGCCACGAAGGAATCGCCCTATAATGTATGCTATTATAGAGACGTTATAATTCAATAGAGGAGTGAATAGGAGTTTATTATGGGCTATCTGTATACTATTATAGCTTAATGTAATGTATACGATTATAGAGGGGCTTTTCATAATATTCTGGAACTATTAAACGATTTTATTCAGCTTAGGAAAGACGTCTATCTATTCAAAGGCTACGAAATATGTCACTTAATCCTTTTAGCTGCCACATAGCCTTCCTTAGCCTCATAAAATCGTCTATATGAAGCTGATATCAAATTAAACAAATATATATATATAGCGTAGAGAGTGGGAGAGCAGCGATCTAGCCTGCCTCCCCTCTAGAACCTGCCTCCACTCAGCTCTTGTCTCGAGTTACAAGGAGAGACAGCAACCCCCCCCCCCCCAAACCATCAACATTTCTCACCCCCCCCCCCCCCCCCCCTTTTCAATGACGGGAGAAACCGGACAACTTCTCATCCGGTCGCCATTTTGGAGACACTTACCTTAAGCATTAATTATTTGCTATGTATAGGTATGCCATATATAAACTGTTCTCTGTTTGAATGTACACTAACCCATGATTAAATAAATGGGACATTATGTTTATTGTTTACCTATCCTTTTTTTTTTTTTTTTTTTTTTTTAGTTTGTGCTCTTTATCTCTATCAAACTTAAGAAAAACAACAACAATCGAGATAAATTTGTACGTTTTTCGGTAGAAAATGTCTCTGTTTAAGCCCTCCTAAATTGCAGGATTGCTATCGCTCACCAAAAAAAAAATTAAACCTAAATGGTACGAAAGGTCTTAATTAATATTGGCAAATATATGGGGCGAAAGGTCTCAAAATCGCCAAACTAATGGGGGCGAACGTCTTAAAATCTCAAACTTAATGGGGCTAAGCATGAGGAAGAAGGGATTTCAGGAAAAAAAATCCCCTTAATATTTCCAAGCACTAGTTACTTGTGTCTACACTACTGAATGGATAAAGGTTAGGGAAATAGGTTGTAATAAATTCATCTTTATTCATATGCATACACTTCATACAATAAATACATCATACACGAATACAATCAAATAAATTGCAAACACATATACTTAAGCTAAAATTAATAAATTAATATATCAAATAAATTAACTAAAAATATCAACAAAGCACCTAATTAGACGATTTCATTCAGCTTAGGAAGGACCTCAATTAAAACGCTACACATGATCTCAATTAACGCTTTTAATCACCCCAAATCCTTCCTATGCTTCATAAAATCGTCTGAATGTAGCCGAAATCAAATACAAAAAAGACGTCATCGGTACAGCAAGGGTTAACTATCACATGTCCTTCCTAAGCTTCATAAAATCCTCTAAATGTAACTATGATTACAAAAGACGTCGCCTAAACTAAAAGGGTTAAGAACATAAACACCATTATTTTTATTACATTTTGGCTTTCATTGGGCAATATTATTCAGCTTAGGAAGGTCCTGTAGAACTTAAGAGGGTCTTTCCGAAGCCGAATAAAATCATTTGGTATATACCCGTAATAAAATAATAATAATAATAATACATACTCAAGGTAAAAATAAAAGATAACTATTACTTTGTTTTATTATCCCTAAATGCCTGTGACCCATGAGAAGAACTATTGTCAAGTATATTATTACTAGTAGTAGTAGTAGTAGTAGTAGTAGTAGTAGTAATAGTAGTAAAAATAATAACTTTTAGTATTAATAGTAATACGTAAAAATAGGAGTACATTTTCCGTAGACTATTTCCATTTACTACAGGCAGACTACCCTCACCATGTTCTTCATAGTTGCTATGTAGAAGAGTTGCCAATTATACAATAAAAACGAGTAATTATCAATCCCATTTCAAACTATTGCCTAATTGACCTATTTAGCAATATACTATTGTTTATTAAAAGCATATTAGTGATGTTGTTATTGGCCTTATTAAACCCTGTACCTTGCAAAATTAAATTACAGTTGCATAATTACCATTTCGTCTTTCCCCGCCCACCAAGACTAGGGTAACATACTGTATATTAACATTGTTCACAACTTGATATTTGACCACCATCTTGACTCCAACTCACGCTGTAGAATATACATCACCATTAATTTATATCCATCTTATTGTGAGCATATGATGTTTATTCTATTAACATTTATACTTATTTCTATATTCCTATCCATCAATGTACCGACTGAAAAGAGTGCTTGGCAGGAAGTGAGTATGGAATCAAGATGGCGGCCGGAACCTCTACGACTACATACTCTGTTAATCTAGGGACTCGAACCATGAACACAGGCTCGGCTTCAAAACACACGAATCTGAAACACAATTTGCTTCATTAGTTATATATTACTACAATTACTAACACATTTTGTCCACACATATATATTTAAAGTACATATTATTTTTCTTTATATAGGCCTACAGTAATATATTATACAGTAAACATAAGAATTATTAAGATTATTAATTTTAGGTCTACTTTCAAATAACCCTTTCAAGATTCGATTACGCATTTCAGATTAAGAAGGGTAGCCTAAAACAAAATTTCTTTGTGTATGAAGGAGACAAAAAACAGGTTGCCTGTAACGAGTGTCTCCCCCAAAGCCAAAAGAGTGACAGAGCCAAATTCAAGAGACATTGGGGTCACAATGCCTGGACACACGAAGTTTAAAGTAGTTTAAGTCATAGGATGAAGGAAAGATTGATAAAGGGAGGGAGTTCCAGAGTTCACTTGTAAGTCGGATGGTTAATTGAGATAGTCTTTACCTGTACAACCCCCACACATCCTTCCTAAGCTGTATAATAACGTCTAATAATAGTCAGAATAAATGGTCAAACTTCGCCATAATCTTCAAAGGGTTAACTCCTTCTGTACCGCAACGTCTTTAGCATTTTTCTCTAGCTATATTTAGACGATTTTGTGCAATTGAAGAAGGATCTGTGGTGGTGAAAAGGGTTCAGTGAGATAGTTCGAAACCTGTTAATTCATTGGAGGCCCCTAAGCAACTGAGTAAAATCGTCTAATAGTAGCCAGAATACAGTTATAAAGTACGTCGCCGGTACAGAAGGGGTTAATGGCAAGACGGGCGCGAGATGATCCAATAACACCACTATGACCCTGCTTCGAAACTAAACGAAACACCAAACCCTTGATGAAGCGTTTCCACAGTTTATTCTGGCTAGTCCTTAACGATTGTGTACAGCTTAGGAAGGATCGGTGGGAATGAAAAGGATGAAGACTGTTAGACTGCCTTAAAGAGGGGTGACCTGCTTTTTGTTATTTCTGTCCTTTTCTCTCTTTCTCTTGCTTGTATCCATTCGGCCCCATTCAGCCAACTATTTTAAGACGTTTATCCCCATCTAGGTGTCGATTTCTTCCTGGCGAGCGATAGCGAGCCAGCATTATATGAAGAAATCCGGCTTCGGAGACATTTTTCTATCGAAAAATTTAAAAATTTAGCCTGCTGTCTAACAATAAATAAAAATATGCTGACTCGCTACCGCTCACCAGTAAGAAATTGGCACCTGGATGGGGATAAACATCTTAAAACAGTAGGCTGAATGGGGCCAAATGGATACAAGCCAGAGAAAGATAGAAAAGGACAGAACAAAAACAGGTCACCCCCCTTAAGGCAGTCTGAAAAGGTTTACAAAATGGCGGCGAGTTGGAAACAAGATGGCGTCGAAATGTCTAAGGTATATAGAATCATTGGGTATAATTATTACCAGTGATTTACCTTTATATCCGTATAATTAAAGGTTAATTACCACCAATATACATCCATAGGGCTATATTATTACAAACACATTAGTTACCCCTTACAAACTCATTTTCAACCGACTACCCAACCCGTGACCAACCCCTCAATGATCTGAGTAAGTTATGGCACGAGTAGGATGACACCCCCCGTCCACCCGAGAGGCCATAGCATATGAAATTTAGACCCCTGAAAAAAGTTGCTCGCTTCTGATTGGCTGAAGATTGGAAGCTTTGTCTGACGTCATCATACTGCCCGAGGCGATATTTGTCTGGTTTTACGAACTCATATTTTCGACAGACTAGCCAGCCCTTGACCGAACCCAACAGAGCTGAACCAGTTATGTCATGAGTAGGATGAACCCAAACATCCACCCGAGAGGCCATAGCGTATGAATTTCAGACCCCTGAAAAAAGTTGCTCGCTCCTGATTGGCTGAAACTTTGTAAGTTTTTCTGACGTCACTTTACTGCCCGAGGCGACATTTGTTTGATTGAACGAGAAGGGCAGTGCTTCTCCCGTAGAATTATATGCAATCATAGTGACCCTTTACGAACTCATATTATCGACCGACTACCCAGCCAGTGCCCGACCCCACAGAGAGCTAAACAAGTTATGGCGCGAGTAGGATGAACCCCACACGTCCACCTTAAGGCCATAGCGTATGAATTTTAGACCCCTGAAAAAAGTTGCTGGCTTCTGATTGGCTGAAGATTGAATGTTTTGTCTGACGTCACAATACTGCCCGAGGCGATATTGACTGGCTAGTAGTGCGAGAAGGGCAGTGCTTCCCCCGGAGAATTATACGAGATATATTTTTTTTTTTTTTGTGTTTTGTGTTTTCCCTGTACTTGCTCTGTCTTGAGTCGGCCACCCCCAAGAAAACAAAATAATAAAATAGAGTAAAATAGAATATAAAAATAGGAAAAGTGGGGATTGGGCCTGAGCATATAGATAAATAGATAGATAGATAGATAGAATATATATGTTTTTAATGTTCAATATCTTTAGTGTTACAGTTTAGTCCACTGGGGGTGAGGGGTGAGAGCTGAGCGCTGGGGAGGGGAGGGGGGGGGGGGCCTGCGCAAAGGGCTGTTCTTGGGCAACATGTGCGATCGGTTATATGGGCATATTGATTGAGGGGGGGGGGGGGGGGCTACGCAGAGGGCTGTTCTCGGGCAACATGCTATGCGATGGGTTACATGGGGTATAGTGATAGTGATTAACTTTCTTATCTTAAATAAAATGGGTTTATTACCACCAATATACATTTAATGGGTATTACAACAATACGATGATATGTATATTTCATGTGTTTTGCTTCCGTCGAGAACCGACAGGAGGCTTATTGCCGCTCGTCTCACTCTTGTTGTTCTGGATCAGTCAAAAGAGTTGTCAGGATGGAGAGAGACTAAGAAGAAGATGGGTTTGGTGTGGCTGGGTGATGACAGCTTTCGAAGGAGGCCTCCGGTGCTTCGTAGCCCTTCTGGCCAACAGTAGGCGATTTTGTCCAGTTGAGGAAAGACGTGTTGTAGTCCAAACGCTGACGGCATTCTTGCTGCCGCCAAACACACCATCTGAAATTAATGATAAATAAATTAGCTCTTTCAGTTTTCGAGGACAAACTTATGCATAATGTTTTGCTATCATTAGACGATTTTATTAAGATTAGGAAGGATCTGAGGACGTTTAAGGGATAATTGATATCCTTTTTACTCCCCTCCCCCCACACCCAATTGCTCAGGATCCTTCCTAAATTGCATATAATCGTCTAATGTTACCCAAAACAAAGATACAAATACAAAAAACAATGCTAAATTATATAACGAGGTAGGTATAAACGAAAGAAATAATCATGAACAAATTAAATGTACAGTTTGACGTATAATAAATGTAAAGCAATAACACCACAAACGAATTATAATATCCATTATATTCTGGCTATTATAGACGATTTTACTTAGTTTAGGAAGGAGTTTTGACAATCATAGGGACAAGTCTATCCCCTCAGCTCCTTCCTAAGCTGAGTAAAATAATCTACTAGTTGCCAGAATATAACGTAAAGGACTTCACCGGTATTAAAGGAGAGTTATTTTGTTGGTATGGCTATGGTCTATATGATTAATTTGGTGTATGAAGGGGGCGGGGTTTATGTAGGCCTATCACAATGCTGGGAGGGTGTGGGTGGAGTTTGGTGACACTTGTAACACTCCTTATGTCACCAAACCCCACCCCCTCTGAAGAAAGTAGGTGGAGTTTGTTGAAATTACAATATTTATGTCACTAGACTCCGCCCACTCTGCAGGAAGTGGGTGGAGTTTGGTGACACTGATGACTCCTTATGTCACCAGTGTCCACCCACTCTGGAGGAAGTGGGTGGAGTTTGGTGACACTGATGAAGCCCCATATATGTCACCAGTGTCCACCCACTCTGGAGGAAGTGGGTGGAGTTTGGTGACACTGATGACGCCCCTATGTCACCAGTGTCCACCCACTCTGGAAGAAGTGGGTGGATTTTGGTGACACTGATGATGCCCCTTATGTCACCAGTGTCCACCCACTCTGGAGGAAGTGGGTAGAGTTTGGTGACACTGATGACGCCCCTTATGTCACCAGTGTCCGCCCACTCTGGAGGAAGTAGGTGGAGTTTGGTGACAACAGTAAAGACCACGACACCCTGTTACTCAGCCCACTTCCTCCTTTTTTGCTATGTGTATGAAGCAGACAAAAGGCAAAGCTACCTGTAACAAGTGTCTCCCCCAAAGTGGAAAGAGTGACAGAAAATCAGTTATTTTGGTTTGTTGGAAAGAAGTTTGGTGTGCTTGTTTAGTGTAATGACATGAATAGGAGGAGGTGTTTGTGAGAGTTAGCTGGATTACTCTCTGTGTAGGTGAGACACGAACAGAAGCACTGAGGGAAGCCAGAAAAATGAAACAGGAGTTCCAGCAACTCCTTATCACATGCCTATGAGGCCTCCCCTGAGTACTGTCCTGCTCGATTGGTGTCTACAATCGCCAAAACTAATGGGGCAAACGTCTTAAAATCTCAAAACTAATGGGGCTAAGCATGAGGGAGAAGGGGTTCCAGGACAAACCACACCTTTACGTCAAAATATACCCTTAAGGGGAGATGGGTCGTTTCTCTGGTCCCCTTTCTCCCTCGTGTTAAGCCCCATTTGTTTTGAGATTAAAAGACGTTCGGCCCATTAGTTTGGTGATTATAACACCTTTCGCCCCATTTCTTTGTAAAATTTAATGAACTTTCGTGCCATTTAGGTGTCGATTTTTTCCTGGCGAGCCTGAAATTTAAAGAGGAACCGGCCTTCGGCCGGGAAATTTTTCTATCGAAAAATGTACAAATTTATCTTGAAAGGGTGTCTAGGTTTTTTTTTTTTTTTAAGCTTGATGGAGGTCTAGTGAGGAAACTAAGAAATAAAGGAATGAATGACCAAACAAACGGCTCGTCTCGCCTTAAGTTCGCTGGCGCTACCTATCATACTTGTCTATATCTTGTCTAAAGCTAAAGTGATCCTTTTTTAATTTATTTATTCGAATTTTCTCGCAGTCACTCAGCTCACACACACACGCCATATTACGTACACAGCAGAATACTATAGGTAGCGCCAACGAACTTGACAATAATCTTGACCCCTTAACTTCTTATAACTCGAAATAAATGAAAGCAATCGAGCTGACGTTTCTATCATTTGGGAAGAGTCCACCAGGTAATAGGTGTGGATATTTACAGCCAGTTTGCTCCAGTCACTTTTGAGTTACAGAGAGGTCAGGGATCAAGATTATTGTCAAGTTCGTTGGCGCTACCTATAACACACACACAATCGCATAGCGTGATATACCTGTATATACACACACACACACACACACACACACCATATTAAGGGGCCCTCACACAGTCAGGAGTGCGAGCTAGAGTCACTAGGAGTAGGGGACAATTCGGACTCGCGGGCCTATTCGCGGTGAAGATCGATGACTCCGAGTGACTCTAGCTTGTATCCATTCGGTCCCATTTAGCCTACTGTTTTAAGACGTTTACCCCCATCCAGGTGTCAATATTTTCCTGGCGAGCGGTAGCGAGCCAGCATATATATTTTTTGTTTTGACAGCAAGCTAAATTTGTAAATTTTTCGATAGAAAAATTTCTCCGGCGAAGCCGGATTTCTCCATACAATGCTGGCTCGCTATCGCTCGAAAGGAAGACATCTACACCTGGATGGGGATAAACGTCTTAAAACAGTTAGCTTAATTAATGGGACCGAATGGATACAAGCCAGGGAAAGAGAGAAAAAGAGAAAACGATAACAAAACCCGGTGACCCCCTTAAGTTTTTTTTTTTTTAGTTTGTTCCCAAGACCTCCATCAAGCTTAGAATTACACCCCCTTGACCACCTTTCAAGATAAATTTGTACATTTTTCGGTAGAACAAATGTCTCGGCCAAAGGTCTTAAATTACAGGCTCGCTATCGCTCCCAAGGAAAAAAAATCAACACCTAAATGGCACGAAAGGTCTTAAAATCGCCCCGAAGGTTCTTAAAATCGCCAAACTAATTGACAATAACTTGACAATAATTTGATTTAACATAAATATATTTCTTGATAACATATAAATAATGTATACAGAATATATCGATCAATAGGTAATTAGTTAAATAAATGGTGTTTAATGTCCAATAACTTCATTAAAAATAAAAAATTCGAAAAAGTGAAAAACTCATTTTCTCATAATCAATTAATGTGTCATGTGTCAAAATTTATACTCCCTAGCTCAAAAAATGCAAAAGTTATGGATATGTCAAATTTTGCATGGAAAAATGCGATTTGCGGCTAAACTAGACGGATTTCGAGGCTGATATTAAAATTCGTACAAAAAATCTGGAAAAAAAGGCTAATTAGTCGCGGTAAATCGATTGCAATTGGTTAGAATGTCGTAGCGGCAATATTTGAGGGCGTGATTTTGGGCGGACGGGCGGGCCAGAGCCGAGTTCTCTCTCAACCCACCCCCTCCCCCTACCTACCCTACTGTATACCCCCACTCGCGCAAGGGGTGGGGATTTAACTTTGGCCTATATTTATTTTAATTTATCTTTTTGTAATATTTCTATATATTTTATTTCGGTTTATCAAATGTATTATATATATATATATATATATATATATATATATATATATATATATATATATATATATATATTTATTCATTTATGTATCTATTTAATTATTTATTTATCTGTTTGTATTATTTATATATTTCATATTTCTGATTATCAGTTGTATTGTTTATTAAGAAGAATAATCAACTAAAATGTGAATGTATTGTTTAATCGAGTTCAATATAAGCTGCATTACTTGGAGATATTTCTTTTTACCCAATATTCAATTGTCTTTTCGTATTATATATATATATATATATATATATATATATATATATATATATATATATATATATATATATATATATATATATATATATATATATATATATATATATATATATATATATATATATACTATCTCTATCTATCTATCTATATGCTCAGGCCCAATCCCCATTTTGGGGGTAGCCGACTCAAGACAGAGCAAGAACAGGGTACACACAAAAACAACATAAAACAACGAATAAACGCAGATAAAAAACACAAATTCACAAAACATCTAGGTCACCCAGGAGAAGACCCAGAGACCAGGGCCACCAAGGTCACTCCAGCACCCCCCCCCCACCCCACCCCCCCCGGCCCCCGACCACCCGGAGAGGTTCCGATCTCGGCAGGCAGACATGCAGCGGAGCCAAAGCCACAAGCCCTCCCACCACACTTCCAGGCGCACCCTTCATATTAATTGTCTCCCCGGGCCAGGCGCCTGATGGACTATTATCTAGTCCAACTTGCGCCCGACCCCTTACTCCAAATGACCACGTGTTCACTCAACTATTCACAAGCATTCTCCATTCACTCCTGTCCACCACCACTTCCCCTGTCTGATCTATAGTCATTCCTCTATCATCCAAAGCTTTTCTTACAGTCTCTCCATCTCAATGGGGGTCTTCTTGCCCTTCTATCTCCCCTTGTACCTGACTCACATATCCTTTTTGTAAGCCTTTCATCTCCCATTCGTTCAACAATATATATACACTATACAGTATATTTCAGTGGTTTTGATTAATATAATTTCATATGTTTATAAAATGCACTAGAACCACATCTGGAATTTCTGTTAAATATTGATATCTACAGCTCCAACTTCCTTATAGCCTGAAACTCGCAAGTGGTTAATTACTGGAGTCTTCTTTGAGTTATGAGAGGTTGTCGTCAGGATTTTCGAAACTGCATAATAAATCGTAGGCTTGTGCATAATGTTGTAACTGTCTTAATAGCGTAATGCATAAATGCGCGGAATTTCGGTGTGAGTGTCCTAGGTTCGAGTCCTTGGAGTGCCACATGTATTTGTTGATTTCATTAAGGGGGGTCACCGGCTTTTTTGTTTAACTTTCTCTCCTTTTCTCTCTTTCTCTGGCTTGTATCCATTCGGCCCCATTCAGCCTACTGTTTTAAGACGTTTATCCCCATCCAGGTGCCGATTTCTTCCTGGCGAGCGATAGAAAAAGGTACAAATTTAGCTTGCTGTCAAAACAATAATATATAATTATACGCTGGCTCGCTACCGCTCGCCAGGAAAATATTGACACCTGGAATGGATGGGGGTAAACGTCTTAAAACAGTAGGCTGAATGGTGCCGAATGGATACAAGCCAAAGAGAGATGGAGAGAACGAGAAAAAAAAGCGAAGTGGGCTCCCTTAAAATAGGACTTTAGACGCTATCAACCCGTCTGGATTATTAAGCCAGCGCACTGTAAGTCAAGAATAGCGTCAGGACTGGAGCCCCTTTTCGAGAACTCCAGTCCCTTGTAGAAGTAGCTATATAACAACCTAACGTATGGACAACTGTACGGTGTCTGTCCTTAAAATGGCGTCAGCCTAAATAATCGTCTGCGCATGCGTCAGAGAGTCTTTGGATTTGTAAAAGCTTATTTGAGGCTTTATTTCAGCCTATCATCAGTGCCACGTTTGTCTATAATGATCTAAGTTAATACTATACCTTATAATCAGCCTAGGGTATCCATGAAGTGGTCCAAATGTTGAGTAATTTTATCTTATTCACTTCCATTTGATATCGTCTGCTTCAATGTTGACAACCCACTATACTTGTGCCATCTAGCGGGGGAATGATGGACTACTCTTTTACACTCTATTTTGTATACCTTATTATATACATCTTGTATACCAAATCCCCCTATAGACGGCTTAACCATTTGAGTACCAGCGACGTGTGTTATATTTTATTCTAGCTATATTCAGATGATATTATGCAGCTTGGGAAGGATCTGTGATAGTTAAAAGGGTTGGTTGAGATAGTTTGGAGCCTTATTATTGCTAGATGTCCTTCCTAAACTGAATAAAATCGTCTAATAGTTGCCAGAATATGATGAATAGGACGTCCCTGGTACTCAAAGGGTTAAAGTACCTATTATGTGTTATATTATTTAGCTGGAGGGATATTGTCTTATTCACTTTTGTATTAGTCGGCTGTTAAGGGAGCCCACCTCGTTTTTTTGTTCTCTCTTTCTCTCCCTCTCTCTTTGGCTTGTATTCATTCGGCCCTAGTCAGCCTACTGTTTTAAGACGTTTACCCCCATCCAGGTGTCAATATTTTCCTGGAGAGCGGTAGCGAGCCAGCATATATATATATATGTTTTTTGTTTTGACAGCAAGCTAAATTTGTAAATTTTTCGATAGAAAAATTTCTCCGGTGAAGCCGGATTTCTCCTTACAATGCTGGCTCGCTATCGCTCGCCAGGAAGAAATTGACACCTGGATGGTGATAAATGTCTTAAAACAGTTGGCTGAATGGGGCCGAATGGATACAAACCAGGGAAAGAGAGAAAAGGGGAGAGAGATAAAACAAAAAAACAGTGACCCCCCTTAACCCTTTGAAGGTTATGACTCACTTTAACAGTCTATTAGGGCTGTCATTAGACGATTATATACAGCTGAAGAAGGATCTGTGGGAATTATTGGAGTAAAGACTATCTCAATTGCCCTTCCGACATCTTTAACCCTTTGAGTACCGGGGACGTCCTTTTCATCACGTTCAGGCAACTAGTAGACGATTTTATTCAGCTTAGGAAGGACCTTTGGCAATAATAGGGCTCCAAACTATCCCAATCTCCCCTTTTAACTACCACAGATCCTTCCTAAGCTGCATAATATCATCTAAATATAGCCAACATATAATACAACACACGTCGCTGGTACTCAAAGGGTTAAACCCTTCCTAATCTGAATAAAATCGTCTAATAATAGCCGGAAAACAGAAAAGAAATGTGTAGGCCTATTGGGTCTTTAAAGGGTTAAGGGGGGTCAACTGCCTTTTTGCTCTCCTTTTAGATTTTTCTCTTTCTCTGGCTTGTATCCATTCGGCCCCATTCAGCCATCTGTTTTAAGACGTTTATCCCCATCCAGGTGTCGATTTCTTCCTGGCGAGCGATAGCGAGCCAGCATTGTATATGGAGAAACTATCGAATAATGTACAAATTTAGCTTGCTGTCAAAACAAATATATATATATGCTGGCTCGCTACCGCTCGCCAGGAAAATATTTATACCTGGATGGGGGTAAACAAATTAAAACAGTAGGCTGAATGGGGCCGAATGGATACAAGCCAAAGAGAGAGGGAGAGAAAGAAAAAAAAAGCGAGGTGGGCTTCCTTAATTCCTTTTGCACCAGCGACGTATTTCTAATTGTATTCTAGCTATACAGTATTTGTGCAACTTAAGAAGGATCTTCGGTAGTAAAAAGGGTTAGGTGAGGTGGTGTGAAGCCTGTTAATTGCTGGAGGCCCTTCTGAAACTGAATAAAATCGTCTAATAGTAGCCAGAATAAAGTTAAAAGGATGGCGCTGGTACTGAAAGAGTTAAATTATGAAACTCGCATATGGGCAATTGTAAAAATTGCTCAATCACTCATTTATGTTAGTTTAGGTAAAGTTGACTATAAATGAAAGAATTAAAAAAAAAAAAAAAAAAAATTAACTTTAGCATTTGGCCTGAAACCACCCATTGACTATCACCTTTAATCCCAAACCACACACAGACTACAATCTTTGGGAATAAAGGATGTGTTAATAGCTTCACTAATATGTAACTGATGAACGGCATGTCTCGAATACATGTCTTTGAAGCCGAGCCTGTGTTGTTGGTTAGGTTATCTAGATTAACAGTTTAGGTAGGAGTCCCGGGAGTCAGGTCACCAAGGCGCCATCTTGTTTCCATAGTCACTTCCTGTCAATCCGCCTATGCAGTCAGAGCAGTTAGATAGATAAATATTGATGGATATTTACAGAGAAGTATAAACCTAATAATATGGACAACATAGGCTTAACAATGAAGCTTAGAAATAATGACGGAGTATTATTTTGTACAGAAAGATTTGGAGCCAAGATGGCGCCCAAATGTCAATTTATTTTTACTCTATTTATTAACTCATCCTAATCTTGGTGGGTGGGGCAAGACCAAAAGATTATTGTACAACTTTATTTGAATATTGCAAGGTACAGGGATTCAGAAACTAAATATCAATACCACAAGTATTCTTTTAGTATGATATTGTATGTTTTATATAACAAGTAATAGATAGTTTTGAATGGAGTAGATATATATACTCTTATTTTTACAATACAAATTGGCAACTTTTGGGAATGGCAACAACTCGTCGCAGGAAATCTACAGAAGTCAGATAGGAAACTAGATATAATCTACGGGAATTATACTCCTAGTTTCACTCATATATAATTAATAAATAATAATAATTATATTTATTTATTTGATTCGTGTAATTTGTGTTATGATTTAATTATTGTATGAGGTTTATGCATACGAATAAAGATTACTTTATTACAACCTATTTCAGTGACCCTTACCCATCAATAGGCTAATGTAGATACAAACACCTGGTGCTTAAACTTAAGTTCAATGGAAAAATATACACATAAACAACACAAGTTATGAAAAGTTCTTTCTGAAGTGAAGATCGAGGGGTAAGCTATCACGGCATATTGAATGGCTTAACCTAACAAGTGCGCATGGGGGTAATTGGAAACGTCCCCCTGTGCTGACGTATTTGAGGTGTTTCCGTCACTAAAATATTCATTGTGCCATTAATAGCATTAATACTTATCCATATGCGCCTATTATGGGTTGATTATAAAGGTATTAACCTGAAACAACAATAAAACGAGTGAAAACAGCGTTTGGATGGTCAAAATCGGAGATATAGCCCGCGAGTTGTAGAGCGAAGCCATACTGGCGATCTGAGAGCAGATTATGAGAAGAGAAATGCTTAAGAAATTTGGAAGCAAGTATAGTTTCAAAAACTTTAGAAAGACAAGAGATAAGAGCAATTGGACGATAGTTGGAGGGTTGAGAGCGGTCACCCTTCTTTGGGACAGGTTGAATGTGAGCAAACTGTGCCACGATGGCCAGGCCTATAGACAACTGCCATTCTTAGAATTTGTTGATGGAGTTTTATTTCCACTTCCAACAGTTCATAATAAAGAGGATAGCAAAGTTCTGTATTGTTATTATTACAACCGTTATATTTTATATATTTATTTCATAGACTCCTTTAAAGAAGAGTGGAACGTCACGACCTCGGGGTTTTTAACTTGAGTCTGAAGGATTAACTTGAGTCCTGACCTAAAATGACTTCTAGAAGGGCTAGAGACACGATCTCGGGGTCCAAATAGGGTTTTTTGAGGACGGCGAGTTCACTAGCGACATTTTCAACACCACCTTGGGTCATCTTCAAGGTCAAAAGATCATATTTCAAGGTCAAATTAGTTAATTTTGGTAATTTTTGCCCGTTTTTTTGTGTCTAACACATAAACGGTGAGAGATGGCTGATTGTAATAAGAGGCAAGTTTGTAGAGCTGTCCAAATTTGATATTTATTATCCATAGACTCCTTTAAAGAAGGACTGAAACCTCCCATGCTCGGGGTTTGTAACTTGAGTATGAAAGATTAACTTGAGTCCTGGGCTAAAATGACTTCTAGAAGGGCGAGAGACACGATCTCGGGGTCCAAATAGGGGTTTTTGAGGATGGCGAGTTCACTAGCGACATTTTCAACACCACCTGGGGTCATCTTCAAGGTCAAAAGGTCATATTTCAAGGTCAAATTAGTGAATTTTGGTAATTTTTGCCCGTTTTTTGTGTCTAACTCATAAACGGTGAGAGATGGCTGATTGTAATACGAGGCAAGTTTGTAGAGCTGTCAAAATTTGATATATCGTATTACATAAACATTATATGCATATCACAACACTGTCTATTACAACTATGTATATGTCTATCACTAGTTGGAGAGCTATCGCTAGTTGGAGAGCTTTTCTTGCCTCCTGAGGCATCCCACAGCCTTTTCTTTGTCACTTACATTGAGGACATGAGCTTTCAATAGAATGTTAGCTAAAGTAGTACATGCAGCATTACTACTAGATACAGGTGCATCTACAAAGGATAACAGCTCAGCAAAATGAAAGCGGCAACGCATTTTAGTCTTGTCATGCAAATTATAGGCATTATGTACAAAATAGGCGGTTGACATAGTCGGCACACTCAGTCCACCTCTACTCAAATTATCTAGGAACTCAGATGACACCTCGTTACCATCATCATCAATGATCTCCTCCATACTAGTGCTATCACCATATTTATGAACAAGGTGTCCGGCCAAATAAACAACTTTATGCTTAAGGGTATCATCAGACCTCAAGAGTTCCTGAGTGTCTTGAGGAGTGATCTCGTCAATGAGTTCACTTCGCTCATCTGGATTTATGGAAGTAGTACAATTCTTGTCGCAATCAAGCACACGAGAACTAGATTCTGGCATATTGTCATGCTTAATGAGTGTCTGCAAATTTGCAATTTTAGCTGCAGCCATAATGTCAACTACGTCAATGTTGAAGTTTCCACCGCTTCTTTGCCTGGCTTGGCCAAAAAACTTTTCCAAGGCTTCATCCGCGAATATAGCAGGAAGAACGTAGTCAAAGTCTTTCTCTGCCAGAAGCAATTTGGCAGCATCCACATTATTACGTGTGGACACAGTGAAGGCTTCAGCAGTTTGCTGAGTTAGATTCAGCTTACGACCACCACCTCATTGCCATGCGCAGGTAGATATAATTTGGCAGGCCTCCTCCAGCCTAGTGAAACTTGTACAGTCTGCTGTCCAAGGCTGTCCGGATTCGTCGCGCAGATGGATACCAAAATTCACTAATTTGACCTTGAAATATGATCTTTTGACCTTGAAGATGACCCCAGGTGGTGTTGAAAATGTCGCTAGTGAACTCGCCATCCTTAAAAACCCCTATTTGGACCCCGAGATCGTGTCTCTAGCCCTTCTAGAAGTCATTTTAGCCCAGGACTCTAGTTAATCCTTCATACTCAAGTTACAAACCCCGAGCATGAGAGGTTTCAGTCCTTCTTTAACCTCTGAAGTGCGCATGGGGGTAATTGGAAACGTCCCCCTGTGCTGACGTATTTGAGGTGTTTCCGTCACTAAAATATTCATTGTGCCATTAATAGCATTAATATTTATCCATATGCGCCTATTATGGGTTGATTATAAAGGTATTAACCTGAAACAACAATAAAACGAGTGAAAACAGCGTTTGGATGGTCAAAATCGGAGATATAGCCCGCGAGTTGTATAATGTATGGGTGAGGCAATCTGCTTTCCCGCCAATTTCCCCCAAGGCCACTGAGACACAGTCGATCGATACTCTCTCTCTCTCTCTTGCACTCGCTTGCTATCAGTGATGACCACACCCTCCAATCGGATTTCTAATGTTAGCACAAAAATATACCTCAGAATAAGGGAATAACAGGGAAAATAGGTGATAACTGAAGGAGAGGAGGAAAGTGGGGAAGGAGGGGAGGTAGAGGACTGAGATTTTGCATGGCCCAGGGGCCAAAAAAAAATAAAAAAAAAAAAAAAAAAATATAAAAAAATATTTTTTTTTCGATGTCAAAAGTTGATTTTTATTTTCTCTGACTCTTAAGAGTCTTCCCGCAGTGCGCCGGGGGAACTCTTAAGAGTCTCCCCGCAGCTCCCGGGTTAAAGGAGTCTATGGATAATAAATATCAAATTTGGACAGCTCTACAAACTTGCCTCTTATTTCAATCAGCCATCTTGCACCGTTTATGAGTTAGACAAAAACCGGGCAAAAATTACCAAAATTCACTAATTTGACCTTGAAATATGACCTTTTGACCTTGAAGATGACCCCAGATGGTGTTGAAAATGTCGCTAGTGAACTCGCCGTCCTCAAAAACCCCTAGTTGGACCCCGTGATCGTGTCTCTAGCCCTTCTAGAAGTAATTTTAGCCCAGGACTCAAGTTAATCCTTCAGACTCAAGTTACAAACCCCGAGCATGGGAGGTTTCAGTCCTTCTTTAAACCTTAAAGATCGGCGCTCGACTTAAGTCGTGCACCAATTTGCAGCAAGTTAGGAGCATTATTAAGGCTTTTAAAGGGTTAAAATCGAGTGCAAATGGCCGGGAGTGCAGCGGGCCAGACAGCCGACTCCCAGGGCTTACCGCCACCCATTAACTCATGTTCCCTGTGTTCTCAAGAGGCCGGCAGTGTAGCCAGTAGTGAGCATAGCTGGGAAAAATATGCCGAAATACGCTAAACTCCCATGTTACTGGTATCACTGTATGAGAACCACGAGTGCTACGTAGCTCGTTCTGGTCTCATTTTGAAGCTTTTAGCACCTAGTTTTTTGCTAAATAAAAAGAATTTCATGCAAATACTTGATTGATCATTCAGGAGGGCCTGAATATGCCCAAAATAGCCCAAAACACCCCGCTAGACAAGGGTTAAAGGAGTCTGTGATTTGTTTTCAAACTGATTAGATTAGATTAGGTTGGCTCCTTGTGGTAATCCCGAGACTGACTTACGGATGCGAAGCATGGACGTTGGTGGAGAGACTCAGACCAAAAGTGAGAGGGGTGGAAATTAGTTACTTGAGAAGTGCGTGCAGAGTTACATGGAGGGATAGACAGACATATGAGGAAGTAAGAGGGATGTGTGGTGTAGAGGTAGATGTGCTGGAAAGTGTGAAAAGGAACACCTTGAGATGGTTCGGCCATATGGAAGTATGTGAAGCGAGAGAATGACTAAGAGGGTGTATGAGAGCGAGGTGGAAGGACAGAGAGGGAGAGGTAAACCGAGAGAGAGGTGGAAGGATGGAGTGAAGAAGTATATGGATGAAGGCGGTGCTGGTTGGGAGGAGGAGCGTCGATTGACTGGGGACAGAGGTGCATGGGGGGGGGGGGTTCGTTCGTGGCCACCCTTTCGGGGATCACGGCATCAGGCAATAGATAGATAGATAGGCTCCTTGCAAAAAAAACAAAATAAAAAATAAAACAAAATAAATAAATAAATAAATAATTAATGATAATAATAATGATGATAGTTATAATATTAATAGCATGAAACATACCTGGCTCTTCAGAGTAAACCCTCAAACTCACACGCTAACAATGGTGACTGGACAACTGGACTGACAAATACTTGCCGTATATAGCCTAACACCCACACACTTACCTATGTCACCTATGTGGAGTTCGCCACTCTTGCTATTGGCACCGAGGAGCGCACAGCCCTTCGTTGTTGTTTGATAATTGGTGCAGCAGACTGTTCGAAGGGGCGGAGCGCTCCCCTGCGAAGATGGGCTCGTCTGGCACTTTTTGTAGTTCAACATCAAGGGCTCCCTTGAAGCTGTCTAACGAGACGCCTCTCATGTCTCTTACTCACCGCGGGAGTTTGTTGAAGAGACGTGCTCCTCTATGTGATAACCAGCCCTCTCGCAGAGAGCCAATAGCACCCCGATTTTTCATCTTGGGGATATCGAATTCCCAGCCTCTCCTATCACTGAACTTCGTTGCTATTGGGGTATGTAGATTTGGTACAAAACCCTCTGCGATTTTCCACGTACTGTATATATTATTAAGTACCGTTCCCTTCTACGTTCCAACGAATACAGCCATAGTGATTTTAAACGCTCCCAATAGTGTAACTGTTTTACTGAGTTTATATGTGAGGTGAAGTTCCTTTGTACACTTTCTAAGTAATTATTTTCACCTGCTTTGTATGGGGATGTTAATACGTTACAGTATTCTAGCCGCGGTAGCACCAGGGATTTGAAGAGTGTTATAATAGACAATTCACCGCGAGTTTTAAAGTAAGTAGAATCTAACCTGTTAGCCTTTTCGCAGCTGCAACTTTGACCTGGTTATGTTCTTTGAATCCCATATTTTCAGATATTATCACCCCAAGGTCTTTCACATTGTCTTTACGTTCTATTATGTGATTGGATTCTGTTATGTAACTTGTGTTCTCTTTAACAAAATCATCACGCTGCCATACATAAGTCAATATCCTTGCGACTCCTTTTCCTCATCACCTATGATGTTAAAAAACAAAAAAAACAAAAATCTATGTGGATAAGGGAGGCACAGGCAGAGCTGCCTGTGTCTCCCCCAGAGTTGAAAGTTATTTGTGTTTGTTTTTGTGGCAGAAAGAAGTGTGGTGTGCTTGGTTAGTGTAGTGAAGTAGCTAGCAGGAGGAGGTGTTTGTGAGAGCTAGCTGGGTCACTCTGTGTAGATGAAGCACAAACAGAAACAGTGGCGGGTGCCCAACCCCGAAAAGGGTTGAAATAGGGGAGCTATCCTCCCGCCAAAGGTGGCTTTCTAGGGCCTTTCCTAGCTGATGCTGAGAGGATTGGGTTCTAGTCATGTGGTGATGGGCTGGTCTATCAGAGTGAGAACTGAGCAATCTCTGCCATACCCATAGCTTACTCTGACTGTTCCTTTAACTTATATATTTTCTAGATCTCAAGTGACGGCATCTCTAACGTGGATTGACCTCCCAATCTACCAAGATTGGAAGCCAAAGCGTCACATTTTTCCCTTGCCCCTCAACTTTCTCTTCATAATTGCTGAGGGACACAGGGCCCTGGGTGGGGCTTTGGTTTCCCGGGCATTTCCGCACCCTCCTCAGCTCCCCGCCATGGAGTGGCTTCGGTCACCCAGGCTTTATTGTGGTCGGCGGGGAGGGTTCTGTGGGGGTGCTCGGTTATGGCCTTGGCCTTGCTCGGGACCTTGGGGCTGTTCGGCCAGGCAGCTTGGGGAACAACAACAACAACAACAACAACAGTAAGGGAAGCCAGACAAATGAAACAGGAAAAACTGTACCTGTAGCATGACTCCTCCCTTTCATGGTCTCTTCAAATCTGTGCACCTTGACCCTTTTCACCACAAAGAGGGGCATTATAAATCACTCGTGCTATACACTCAGTAACATAAAGTCCTCCTAGTCCAAAACAGCAAACCCTCAAACCGACAGATTGACGAGCACTTATAAAGCCTCAAAAACCGTGCACCTACTCTACCAAATAAAGGGACACCTCTCTCTTAGGACCTTGACCCCGAGTTTGAGCCACTCTGCCTGTTGGATCCATAACTCCCCACTGCCTTCCAGACAGGTCATGAGCGCCGCACCCTTCCACGCTGTCATGCACGGGTCCATGTCCTTGGCGCGCGTGATTACCTCCATGGTCTCTGTAGGGGTAGATAAATTATAATGTAAAACTTGCAAAATAAACAAACCAAAACATATACGAACACAGTAAAGAGACAAAATGACTAATCAAAATCGCTATGTGGAAACAACGCTTAAGTAAAATAATAATAAGTTAGGAGGCTTAGGCTACACACCAGGGTATCATACCGGACCAATTTTGGTTGAAGACTTGAATTATTATGAGAAGATATTTTTATATTTGTTTTCACCGACTCACCAATTAATTTAACTAATGAAATCAATGAAAGTAATGAATACATGTGGTACTCCAAGGACTCGAACCTAGAATACTCACACCGAGATTCCGCACACTAAGCACTAGGCTATCAAGATATACAAGAAAACTAACATGAAATTACATTGTTTTGGCCATTTTATCACTTCCTAAGACAAAATTTGAACAATAGATCTTAATTTTAGCTATACTGTACATATACAATGATATATCTACTGTATTTCTATTTACTCAGGCCCAATCCCCACTTTTCCTATTTTTATTTGATTATTATTATTATTATTATTTTTAAGGGGGGGGGGGGGCCCGACTCAAGACAGAGCAAGAACAGGGAGAACACAAAACACAACAGAAAACAACGAACACACAAAAACAAAACACAAATTCACACTCATTGATGATAAATACTATAAAGAATGAACTCGGCTTTCGTTTGACACCCTGTTACACACACCTGTACTTTGCCACAGCACTCAACTTTATGTGGTTGTACCTTGGAGCCTGTGGTGGATGACTTACACTGCCTGGTATACAGAACCTGCTGCATAGTATCCACTTTACCATAGTCCACTGTTTACCTGTCTATCTAGATGGGGTATCACATATGTTCACTTATTCCAGGTTCCTATTAACCCCTTCACTACTGGGGATGTCTTCTTCTCTTATTTCAGCTATACTAGCAGGGGTACCCGGCGTTGCCCGGGTTTAAATTTTACTACCATAATCACCATCATCAATCACTACTACCAATGGTGATGGGCTGGTCTATCAGAGTGAGAACTGAGCGATCTCTGCCATACCCATAGCTTACTCTGACTGTTCCTTTTACTTATATATTTTCTAGATCTCAAGTGATGGCGTCTCTTCCGTGGATTGACCTCCCAATCTATCAAGATTGGAAGCCAAAGCATCACATTTTTCCTTTGCCCCTCAACTTTCTCTTCATAATTGCTGAGGGGCACAGGGCCCTGGGTGGGGCTTTGGTTTCCCGGGCGTTTCTGCACCCTCCTCAGCTCCCCGCCATGGAGTGGCTTCGGTCACCCAGGCTTTATTGTGGTCGGCATGGAGGGTTCTGTGCGGGCGCTCGGTTATGGCTTTGGCCTTGCTCGGGGCCTTGGGGCTGTTCGGCCAGGCAGCTTGGGGAACAACAATAACAACAACAACCACAATCATCACAATACTACTACAGTACTGTACTACCATAATCACCGGCCTCGACCTCCCTGTGCCTCATTAAACGGCGACCTCGATTTCGGCCGCTAAATGACCTCCGATTTTGGATCTGACCTCATCCGTACTCCCATTTTGGGGGGCTGCGAACAACTTTTGTTCCATACACCTTTTCGATCGGAGGCCTCCTTCTGCCCCAAACGGCCATTTTTTTCATTTTTGTTTTTTTCAATTTCGGCCTCGAAACGACCTCCGATCGTGGCCTCGCCCCCTCTATGACCTGACCCAGGTCAATTGACACCCACATATAAAGTTTCAGCTCCCCAGGTCCAAAACTGCGGCCGCCTATTAAGAACACACAGACAGACAAACAGATTTAATAATATAGATTTAGACGATTTTATACAACTATGGAATGACGTGTGTTAGTTAAAATAATGAAATGGGATACTTGGAAGCCTTAAAATTTGTGCATGCCCTTCCTAAGCTAAATAAAATTGTCTAATAATTGCTAGAAAATAATGAAAAGACAACCTCGGTAATGAAGGGGTTAACTGCTATGTTAGGTGAACAGAGGCATCGGCTATGTCTGAGGCCTCTTTCCAAAGCTCCTTTGGTTCACTCACCAGTTGCTGAGTAGCTTATCTGAAGGGTTTTTCGTACCATCAATTACTTGGTTCCAAAGGTCGGTGAATGATAGTTGGGCATGCAGGTTATTAACAATAAAATTCACCTTTTCCAATTGTGTATGCAAAGATACAGTATGACTATTTAAATTTGGAAGTGCAAAAGTGGCATCACACAGTTATTGTTGTTGTTCTTTAGAACAAATTGATTTTAACAAAAGCTACAGTATTTTACAAAAAAGACAAACAAGAGAAGAAAAAAAAACACTCATACAGGGCACATTATTTATTCTAGTAATGTGTGTGAATTTGTGTTTTGTCTGTGTGTGTTCGTTGTTTTATGTTGTTTTGTGTTTTCCCTGTTCTTGCTCTGTGTTGAGTCGGCCCCCCCCCCCAAAAAAAAAGGAAAAGCGGGAAAAAGAAAAGAAACAAAAATAGGAAAAGTGGGAATTGGGCCTGAGTAAATAGATAGATAGATAGATAGTAATGAGTTAATGTTCATATATAAATCCAATACTGTAATTGAAAGCAAAAAAACTAGAATTGAGTAAAATGTAATAGCCAGTTCTAGTAAAATTGACCAGAAGTATTTTTATATTTTGCCACCTTAAGCTACTCACCTAGCTTGTAATTATAATGTAAAACTCCCAAAACAAACAAACCAAAACCTGGACGAACACAGTAAAACGAAAACAAAATCATCAAAATCGGGGATCTGTAAGGCCAGTCTGTTCTGTAGCCACTGGCCGATACTCTTGAACTTCACCTCGCCATTCATGATCAGGCTTTCCTCTGTTAAACACCTTGACACAATTTGTGTTATATTCTAGTTAACATAACAAAATTACATTTAAATTAGAAAATATGTTTATGAGGTGAAAGACTATGGGCAAACTTATGAAAAAAGTGAAGCCCAGCCAACCCCTCACCTGGTCTGTAAGCTACGGGGATTTGTAGGGCCAGTCTGCTCTGTAGCCACTTGCTGATACTCTTGAACTTTGCCCCACCACCCACGATCAGGATACTGCTGTACATCTTGCGCTTTATCTCATCACTCTCTGGAAATGCAAGGGAGATATTATTGGTTAGCTTGGTAGGTATTATAAAGTAAAACTTGCAAAGTAAACTAACCAAAACTTAGACGAATACAGTAAAAAGACGAAATCGCTATGTGGAAACAAGCCCTTATTCCTGCCAATAAAGTAAACCCTCTCTATTTTGGATCTCTCATTGTTGGAACTGTGTACTTCTTAGACTAATTCAGATTGGCTATCAAAATCCGGGTTACAAGGGGAATGGTGTCGAATCTTGGACCTCTCGGAAAATTAACTTCTCGGACACACAAGTTCCTAAATTGGTTTGAGTTAGAGAGAGTTTACTATACTAAATATCATCAATAGTATCTTTCAAAACTACAAGCCCATACTTATGTTACACACTTACATAGTTTTTAAAGTTAATTTCCATGTTTGCATGAGGAAACCATTTTCTACTTGATAGGCCTAGTCTCTTTAGACGCACTGATATGGGTAAACTATCTTATTGGTACTACTCTACTTGATAGTGGTTTTAAATGATTAATGATGTAACACCTCAGTGGACAGCTTCAAGAAGGCTCTCGGATAAGTTCCTCACGAGAATGCCCTATCAATTTATCTATTTAAATTTCCTCTATCGAGGCATTTTGTTCAATTCTTTCTCTTGTTTCGGGGAAGGGTTACTAATGCCCAACTAGTCAATTTTTGTGGGGCAAGAGCTGCCACTTTGAACAGCCTGCTGGACCTGGTCTTACACAAAACAAACTTATTTGCTCTTATAATGATGTACATTTTTATGTGGTGGCTTTGTGTTTTTGTATTTCAAAATTATATTTTGCTAAATCGTTATTTCTACACAGTGATTTTGACAAGTTCTTTTGTATACAGTATAGAGATATTGTGCCATTCCTGTTTTGGTTTGTTTGTTTTGCAAGTTTTACATTTTAATTTAACAATACACATGTGAGGCAGCTCGATCAGCAGCATCAGTAGAGTAGTAGTAATAAAACAGTTAAACCCGATCATGGAGACTGAAAAGGCCCTCACAAGGCTAGCCACCATCAATAGAGGAGACATAAATTACCTATAATAAATAACCTAAGATATTTATATAAAAAATATAAGGCCTTACGACATCTGTCAATAGAGGTGAGGATGGCTTGCTCCAAAGACAAGAGCTTCTCCATGGAGGCAAACGTGGAAGATGAGGAAGTGGTGGTGGCGGAGGGGAGGACCTGTGAGGGGGGAGGGAGGGGCTGGTCGTCCACTACAATATCCTCGTCCGCCCCCTCCACCCCTTCTCCGCCACCCACCTCCATAGCTTCCGTGGCTTCTCTGCCGCCTCTTCTCTGGAGAGAGATGGAAATTATTCATCTTTATTATACATAGGATATCTAGTGAAGAGCTGAGAAGACTGTTAGTTATCAAGAGTATCAATGAGAGAATATATATCAGTTTTCAATAATAAGTATGACCCTCATATTGTAATAAATTATAAAAGTATCTATCTGTTTTCAATGATAAGAATGACCGTCTTTCATCACAATACACATTTCTATTGCCATATAGGTATACTTTTCCCGTCAATATCTTTCATTGCTATATATGACACCAAAATGTTCCTCACACTGGTTTCCCTCAAGTAGCTTTCGTCAAATGGGTCGTCCGGGTCGCCAGGGTTGAGTTTCTGAGTGATAACAGCCTTGGGGCCTGTTAGTCGCAGCAGGTCAGGGTAGAACATACTGAGGGGTGCTAGCAGAGCCTCATCCCCCATCTGAACGGTGTAGCAGGATGGGACTTCGCCAGGAGTATGTACGCTGAACGTCTTTTCTTGTGGGCCACACTCATTCTGGTGAGATAATAAAATGGTATTAAGAGCATTAGTGAAAAGCTTATGGCTAGATTTACATGGTACAGTCATATGAACAGGATGTACCATACAAGGTTAAGTAATTACAAACAAGGCATGTCTATGAATGAAGAAGGAGTTAAAAATACAGGACATGGGTTCCGTAAGTGACCATAAGTTGGGGTAGAAAAGATTGAGGGGGGCTAGCAGGGCCTTATCTCCCATCCGAACAGTGTAGCAGGATGGTACTTTGCCTGGAGTGTGTGCGCTGAACGTTTTCCCTTACAGCTCACAATCATTCTGGAAAAACACTGTAGCCTTTTAATTTATATACAGGTAGTATCTGAAGCCATCGTATATTTATGTAGACGGAACAAAATGATATAAGAAAGGATTTTGAAAGAGAGAGAGAGAGAGGGTAGATAAAAAGAGACACAGAAAGAGCTGCAGTAGGCCAGGGTAGAAGAGACTGAGGGGTGCTAGCAGGGCCTTGTCTCCCATCTTACTGTACTGTACATGTAAACTGTGTAGCAAGACGGTACTTCACCTGGAGTACAGGTATGTACGATGAACGTCTTCTCTTGCAGTTTAGATTCATTCTTATGTTTATAATATATTAGTGATGTATCATTAGTTTAACCAGACCACTGAGTCACAATATGAAAATCTCACAGGGCTGGTCTAGATGAGAAAACTAAGAAGCTTAAAGTACAAATCTATTTACATGGACCTGGTATGATATTATGAAGGGATAGATAGGAATGAATACTGTACAGTACTTAAAACAAGGCACGTATTTGATTGACAGAGTTGGATAGAAAAAGGCATGATTCCAGTTGCAGGAGGTATTGTTGTAGGTGGCCTGTTGCTTGTTGGACTTCAGAGTGTTGTGATGTGATGCTGAGGTAGTTTGCATATGCGGCCCCAGGCAAAGCTATATTAATTACCACTGACAATTATGTGGTCTGTCAAAAAATGCAGGATTTAGTCAGAAAGAGAGAGGTAAATGTTTGGACTAAATATAATTGTTCCTGAAGACATCTACCTCCGAGTTTATCACTTTACCTGTCTGAAAAAGAGAGGTAGAGTCCGGATGGAATACCTAGACTGAAAGCCCTGGGTTTCTACATCCTCAGGGGTCTAAAGAGAGAGGTTTTTACTTAAGGGTAGATGGGCGTATATATTTGTTCATTTATGGATCTATTAACTCTTTCACGCCCATATGACGAAGAGGTTGCCAGATTAGCAATAAGAAATAGAGTTCTCTCTCTTATAATTACCTCTCCAAAATTAGTTTTCTGCCCACAGCTAACTCAAAGACAACTGCAGAGGTTGAAGTAACTAAACTAAAGGTTTCTAAATACCCCTGATGGTAACAAAGGCTTTAAAGTATCCCTAATAGGCTCAAAATTGTGTCATATGTCGGAGAGGGTTAATTATTCTTTCAGTTTCCTTCCTAGACCTCAATCAAGCTTTCCCTAAAAACATGAGGAAGAAAGGGGACCAGAAAAACTAATGATCTCCCTTTAAGCCAGTATCACACGAGCGCTTTCTCCCTCATCTTTTATTGTCAACAATGGTCAGGCAGCTTATGAGGTCAACTTTTAACAATAATTCTGTCACAGTACCCAAATTAAACTATCACTAGTTTTTATACCAGTGAAACAATTACCAGAAATGTTACAGGAAAAATGTTGACTATCGAAAATGGACAGTAAATGCTCTTGTATGATACTCCCTTTACAGTAATATAAGCTATATACTGTACTGCAATATACAGGTCTCCCTCGATTTACGATTAGGTTACGTTCCTGAAAACCCGATCTTAAATAGAAAAATCATATAGCGAACCCTAAAACTAATGGGGTAAATGGGGATGCATTCTCGGACCAACCAAAACCCAAACCCAAACACCTAAAAACTTATAATAATATCCTAAATTAGGGCATCGGATAGTGAGGGAGACCTGTTTATATATTTTTTGGCATGAACATAAATCTCAAAACAAGAACACAGGCCAGGAAAGGACTTACAAGGTTAACGTGACAGAACTGGTGCTTGAGTTTGGTGAGGAGCATGGCATCTAACTTCCTGGATGGCTGTACAGGGTGAGGGAACCCACACTTACGCAGCAGCCACCACAAAACCTGCGTCACATCACCACCACCGTACTCCAGACGTAGCTGTGGAAGGAAGGGGCTATGAGATGATGTGTTCAGAGTGTCCCATCGTCATCAACACTAAAGGCAACACTGCATTAAAGTCATCATCAGTCCTAAAAATCACAATAAAAAACACTGTAACCAACTCAGCAATACTAATAAAACTGGGGACATAAAACCTGAGTGCAATATCCCGGATAGTGTTGTCTTTATATGTATACTGGTGACGTATGGGAATGGTGATGACTTTAGTATTGTCCAAACTCTGATATGGACAGTCTTACTTTAAGTATTACATTGGGTATTTAGTATTAAGTTTGTGGGATCAATGGTTATATAGAATAATTAAGAAGTTAATAATTATGTTCTATATTGGCTATTGGATAGTCTATCATTCCTATGAACTTAGGTAATTATAGTTGGGTGGGAAAATATATACCTACCCATTTGCGCATGCGTGATATTGGCGGACCTCTCGCGAATATTGTGAGGGTCCCGCACTCTCTCCCTAGTCGCAACAACTACCAGATCGTCTGCCTACGCTCTTGTGTTTTCACCTCATATTTCGCCCCATTAGTGATAGTACTTATCTCATCAATTCTCCATCTATCCATACTAATCCATAGATCATTAATCATCATTCCCATCAATCATTAAGTATAGTGGCCCCCTTCTTTATTCATCAACTCTATCTCTTTAGACTCACCCTCTCGCTTCTGTGACGCCATCATTCGATCATAGCCTTGGTATAACAAGGTTCTTAGGCTCTACAACACTAGTTCCAGTAATAAGGTAATATATTTTATTGTATGGTATTCTAATACAGTCCACTGAACCATCTAACTAACGAATATCCATATAATATATGGTCACCTAAGTTCATAGGAATGATAGACTATCCAATAGCCAATATAGAACATAATTATTAACTTCTTAATTATTCTATATAACCATTGATCCCACAAACTTAATACTAAATACCCAATGTAATACTTAACCCTTGTCTAGCGGGGTGTTTTGGGCTATTTTGGGCATATTCAGGCCCTCCTGAATGATCAATCAAGTATCTGCATGAAAAGAAATGTATTCAGCAAAAAACTAGGCGCTAAAAGCTTCAAAATGAGACCAGAACGAGCTACGTAGCACTCGTGGTTCTCAAGCAGTGGTGCCACGAACATGGGAGTTTAGGGTATAGCGGTATATTTTTCCCAGCTATGCTCACTACTGGCTACGCACGCTGCCGTCCTCTCGAGAACACAGGGAGCTTGAATCAGTGGGTGGCGGTAAGCCCTGGGTGTCGGACGTGTGGCCTGCTGCGCTCCCGGCCATTTGCACTCGATTTTAACCCTTTAAAAGCTATGCTCTTAATATGCTCCTCTTATAATGCTCCTAACTTGCTGCAAATTGGTGCACGACTTAAGTCGAGCGCCGCCAATAAGGGGTTAAAGTAAGACTGTCCATATCAGAGTTTGGACAAGTATTACAGTATTTATGGTAGGGTAAAAGAAGAAAAAGAGATGCAGCTGAAAAAGAGAATACAAAATGACAGTTATAGAAATACAGGACTGGTGCTTGCGTTTAGTGAGCAACATTGCATCTAACTTCCTACAGTAGATGGCTGTACTGGGTGAGGGATTCCACACTTATGCTGCAGCCACAATAGCACCTGCATCACATCACCTCCACCGTACTCCAGATATCCCTATGGAATGGAGTTATGAAGATGATGTCGAGTTAGCTGTGTAGCATTATATTACATAATAAGGGCAAATTCTGCAAAGCGAGGGGAACTTATGCTAGGTTGTACATTGCCGAAGAGCTTATCTACGTGTGTTTTCCCTGTGTAGCCTCTGGTGAGTGAGTTACCTCGCCTTGTACATAGGAGCTACTACTTATCATACAGGTTACCATAGTTTACCTCCCTAGATAGAACATAATAGTCAACTTACTTCACGTTCCTTTTTACAGCTAAGTAAACAGAGGCTTTGGTTTTGAAGGAACTGCCCATCCATCTCTTCCAGTACACAAATCAAACCCAGAAATTTTCGGTTATGAGTGGAACACGCAAGTCATTGAACCACAGCCCACCATACATGGCTCGTATTCTTAAACATGAGGGAAGGGTGTTGTTCATCGCATATTGACCAAAGACTTATAAAATAAATTAAGTGTTTATTTATGAACTTAACCCTTTCACGCTTTTATGACGCAGAGGTTGCCAGATTAGCAATAATAAATAGTTCTCTCACTCTTATAATTACCTCTCCAAAATGAATTACGGCTGAATTGTGTTGGACCCCGAGTGACCTACCCTAGTGGCGGGGTGAGAGATGGCATCCTCCACACACGACACCGAGGTCTTCTGGTCTCCCACGTCCACCACACAGGCATACCCTAGCCCGGCTCCGAACGTCGCTGCTACGTGGTCCTGCAGAAGAAAAAATTGTAAGTAGGATTGCTTGTATTAATCGTTTGAGATGATTTATGTGTTTAATTTTCATTATAAATGTGTACAGATATGTGTGGATTTGTGTGGATGACTGGGCTGGCAATAGGAGTTCTCCGATACTCCAACTGCTGAAAGGCAACCCCGTCTGACCCGTTACAATGTATGTAAAGGAAAATTATGCTAAACCATTGCATGTATGTATGTATGAAACTCCTCTCCACCTCCATGAGACATCTTTGACCTTTAATACGGACCAATACCAGGAGTGAGCGGACTGGTATCCGACACTGTACCACTCCACAATAGAGGATGAAAACGTAATAGGGTGTGGTGATGGACTGGTCTATCAGAGTGAGAGCTGAGCCTTCTCTGCCATACCCATAGCTTACTCTGACTGTTCCTTTTACTTATATATTTTCTAGATCTCAAGTGATGGCGTCTCTTCCGTGGATTGACCTCCCTACTGCCAACCTAGAGGTTGGCAGACTGGGAGCCAAAGCGTCACATTTTTCCTTTGCCCCTCAACTTTCCCTTCATAATTGCTGAGGGGCACAGGGCCTTGGATGAAGCTTTGGTTTTCCAGGCGTTTCCGCACCCTCCTCAGCTCCTCACCTTGAGTGGCTTCGGTCACCTGGGCTTTATTAATGCTAAAGCATGGAGGGTTCTGTGGGGGTACATTTCTAGTTTTGCACCAGGGATGATTTTTACAACTATTTTATATTTTTTGTCCTTGTGTGGTTTTTTTTAGTTTATTTTTGGCTGTGTTATTTTATGAACTCCGTTGGAAATTGCAAAAAAACCCATTATCCATCAATCTTAACCCGGCCAGCCCCAGCGACGCGTCTGACGAGTCACCTATGTACAGTATGTAACGCTAAACCCCAGCGACTCGTCTGACGAGTCACCCTTTTAGCTCAGTCGTCAGGCTCAGAGTGGCTCTACCTAGAGGGCTCAGATTTGTATGGGAACTGTGTAAGTATTCCACGCACCCATGCCGATGGTTGAAAACTCTCAAAGTCCAACCGCGTGAGCGCGCAAAAACATGTTTTTTGGGGGAAATTGCCTTCAATTTTTTACTCTTGTAAAATCCGTTTTCGGGGGCTCTGTAGGACCATTTTTTGAGCTTTTTGATAGGTTTTTCGTGGTTTTTCCTTCATTCCTAACCCATTCGCTATTGTTTCTGGAAAAAAAAACTTTTTCAAAACTGGCCGGGTTCTGGTGGTACATTTATTAATAACTAGCCGGGGCTCGACGGAAGACACCAAAGCAACACCAAATATTTGAACGCTCGTGATCACGTTCCCGGCTATTTTGACTGAAGTGGGATACAATAATAGGTTGCTCACTCACCCCAATGACTTATTGTCATCATCATATATATTACCAGCAGGGGGCAAATAAGAAAGAGAAAAAAACCGAAAACACGAGCATACGACCTATGTAAACATGATGACCGTATGGTAAACATGTCGACCATACGGCCAGATACTACATCCTTCCCAATTTTTTTTTAGTGATTTAGGGAGTATATTATAATGAATTACCGACAGTGTGGACATATGCTATATGCAAATGAAGTACAGTACATGATATAATAAATATATAAACCTAAATAATAGATCATAACTTCGACCCGGTGTAAAACTAGAAATAAACCACATACTGTTTCCATTAACTAATTTTTTTTTTTTTTTTAAATGGGCTGTCATTCAGAAGGCCTATCGCATTCGCCTAGCAGACACTTCCTGAAGGCGTATCACGCTAACCAAAACAGGAACGCCAAAATATAGAGAAAAGGAACTTATAAAAATCATTATGTGGAAATAACGCATCAAAGATTTAGCAAGAAAAACAATGAATACAAGTGATATTGTTGAAAGGGTTAAAACAAAGCAATGATCACACAGGCCATACAGGATGTAAACAAACGAGGGGGATGTCCACATCCGTAAAGTTCAGTACAGCCAAGGACGAGGGCTGGATGGTGGGGGAAGTACAGTCATGTGTGCATGTACTTACACTAGTTGTACTTACACTAGTTGTATTTGCGGGAGTGAGCATGCTCGTGTGTATATATGTGTGTGTGTGTGTGTGTGTGTGTGTGTGTGTGTGTGTGTGTGTGTGTGTGTGTTGGGGAGGGGGGGGGGGGGATTAGGGGGGTACAGTCATGGTGTGTATGTGTGTAATAATATAAATAATAATAATAAACGGTTTATTGATAATTGCAGTCGTTGGCTGAAAATGTAGAGGAACAGTTTGTTGCTTAACAATTACAGTGCAGGCATATTTACACTATATTAGGGCTCATTCAGGCACTCCTGAATGATTAAGCAAGTGTCTGAATCAAATTAAATTTATTCAGCCAAAAACTAGAAGAAAATAGCTTCAAAATGACACTAGAACAAGCTTCGTAGATTGAGGGGGTTCATCCGCATCGCTGCCATAGACATCGGCAAATATTCGCTAATAATGAGCATGTCGCACTACATTTGCCTTTGGCAGCGCTGCATATGTCTAGAGAGACATGGCTCAGTGCACCGCCCGCTGGGCTGGAGAACAGACGGGGGCCTGCCTTGCTCCCGCTCAGTAGCACTTGTCTCCACAGGCTTTAAGAGCCTGTAAATTGCTATAAATTGCCATGGCGTTCCAGAACGTTCCCCGCAGCCAATGGGTTAACTCTAACTTATATTAACTTATAATATGGACCAAAGCAATTAGAGATTGCACAAGAGCTATTTGATCAGTTAAATATTAGATACTTGGTTTGCAGATGATTTTCGAGTCAAGATAATAGTTGTATATTTTAAAAGAGTTCTCTGAAAGCTTGTGAGTTGATTTACTGATTATGTTTACTGATTATCTAGGATACAGCTGACATATCTCGTATGACTGTTTACTGTTTTTCTAGGGTAGTTTTTCTAGTTGGTTTCTGTGCTATGTTCACTGTTCACTTGAAATATGGTACTTTTGTAGGGTAAACCAAACTGATGAGGTATCGTTGTGTGTGTGTGTGTGTGTGTGTGTGTGTGTGTGTGTGTGTGTGTGTGTACTTACTCTAGTTGTATTGTATTGCGGGAGTGAGCATGCTCGTTATTTCCCGCCTCCTATATGTGTAGTGTTATATGTATCGTTGGAATGGCTGTGGATGTGTGTGTAGTCTGTATTTTTAGCCAATTGGCGACATCGGCAACGAAGGCTTAGGGTGGATCTGTATGGTACCTCGTGTGTGAGACGAGAGCTCTACCACTAGGCTACGGGCTGTGTGTGTTACTCAGTTACTCAGTTACTTGTTCGTCAAGGGGAATCCACGCAATGCGAGCTAAGCTCATTATTATCGCGCCTCCTTAACTGGGAATGTATTGCGTGAAATGCATGTTAAGTGTTTTATGTACTGTTGGAATGGCTGTGGATGTGTGTGTAGTCTGTATTTTAGCCAATTGGCGACATTGGAAACGAAGGCTTAGGGTGGATCTGTATGGTACCATTCTCACTATAGACGGTACTGTGTCGCCCGAAGGCTTAGGTAGCCATCATCTTAGGTGAACCATATGATACCCATCTCGCCTTGTACCATTTTTGCCAACCCCAGATGGGACGTCACAACGTCGTCCACTTATTCCAGGTACCTATTTACAGCTAGGTGAACTGAGGCTAACACATGAAAGGAGACAAGCCCAATTTGTCTCCGCCCGGCCGGGGATTGAACCCCCGACCCCTCGTGTGTGAGACGAGAGCTCTACCACTAGGCTACGGGCTGTGTGTGTTACTCAGTTACTCAGTTACTTGTTCGTCAAGGGGAATCCACGCAATGCGAGCTAAGCTCATTATTATCGCGCCTCCTTAACTGGGAATGTATTGCGTGAAATGCATGTTAAGTGTTTTATGTACTGTTGGAATGGCTGTGGATGTGTGTGTAGTCTGTATTTTAGCCAATTGGCGACATTGGAAACGAAGGCTTAGGGTGGATCTGTATGGTACCATTCTCACTATAGACGGTACCGTCTCGCCCGAAGGCTTAGGTAGCCATCAGCTTAGGTGAACCATATGATACCCATCTCGCCTTGTACCATTTTTGCCAACCCCAGATGGGACGTCACAACGTCGTCCACTTATTCCAGATACCTATTTACAGCTAGGTGAACTGAGGCTAACAGATGAAAGGAGACAAGCCCAATTTGTCTCCGCCCGGCCGGGTATTGAACCCCCGACCCCTCGTGTGTGAGACGAGAGCTCTACCATGTGTGTGTGTGTGTGTGTGTGTGTGTGTGTGTGTGCGTGTGTGTGTGTGTGTGTGTGTGTGTGTACTCACCTAATTGTACTCACCTAATTGTAGTATACAGGATTTGAGCCAAAGCTCGTGTTGTCCTGTCTCTCTCTCTACATTTATCCAATTTTGCTTTAAAAGCTTGGATATTTCTTGCTCCCACCACCTCCCCATCCAACTTATTCCAACACTCAATGCTTCTATACGGGAAGCTGAACTTTCTTACATCAGACTTACATATAACTTTCCTCAACTTACAATCATGACCCCTGGTTCTTCCCTCGTCCCTCACCACAAAATATCCCTTGTCGATCTTCTCAAAACCTTTCACACACTTAAACATCATGATCATGTCACCTCTCTCTCTCCTCTCCCTCAGCGTTGGCAGCTTTAGCCTCTCCAATCTCTCCTCATAAGGCAGGTCTCTAAGGCTAGCTATCATCTTAGTGGCAACTCTCTGAACTCTTTCCAGTTTTGTATTATGTTTTATAAGGTGTGGAGACCACACCACTGCTGCATACTCCAGTCTTGGTCGTATTATTGTCCCTATTATTTTTGCTAACATCTCTTCATCTAAATAATTCAGAGCTATTCTCATGTTAGTCAACACTGTATAGGTTTCACCAGTTATTTTATTTATATGCTGTTCAGGTGACAAGCTGTCTGCCACAACTACCCCTAGGTCTTTTGCTTTCACAGCTTTACTAATTATTTCATCTCCTATTTTATATCCCCAAGAAGGTCTATATTTACTTTTTCCCATCTCAAGAACCTGACACTTACTCGTGTTGAATTCCATTTTCCAAGTTTGACTCCACTCATATAACTTATCTAGGTCTCTCTGCAATTCTTCACAACTACTCCTACTTGTAATATGCTTCATTAATTTTGCATCATCAGCAAACATAGATATATATGAGCCTATTCCCATTTGAAGGTCGTTGATGAAAACCAAAAATATGATTGGGGCCAACACCGATCCTTGAGGCACTCCGCTTTTTACCCTTTTCCACGAGGAGAACTTTCCTTTTATTACTGTTCGCATTTCCCTCCCAATTAAATAGTTTTCCATCCACTTTAATAATACTCCCTCAACCCGCCCCACAGTCCTGAGCTTCCACAACAATCTCTTATGAGGCACCTTATCAAATGCCTTCTTGAAATCTAAGTAAATACAATCTACCCACCCCTCCCTCCCTTGTACAATGTCAATTACCCTATCATAGTAACTCAACAAATTTGTGGTACACGAATGACCTTTTCTGAACCCGAACTGCTTGCTTGAAATTATTTCCCTCTCCTCCAACATACCCACCCATCTTTTTCTAATAATCTTTTCACAAAGCTTGCATATAACACTCGTTAAGGATACCGGTCGATAATTTAGCGGGTCTTCTTTATTTCCACTTTTATATATTGGAATTATATTTGCTTGTTTCCATTCTAAGGGAAGTTCCCCCTTGTTTAATGAGTGTTGAACAATATTAAAAATAGGTCTCACTAGTTGTTCAGAACATTCTCTTAATACCCATCCAGCAATGTTATCTGGGCCCATAGATTTTCTCACGTCCAATTCTTCCAACAATGATTTTAGTTCATCCTTGTTGACTTCTATCGACTTTAGTCCCTGTATCTCGTTCAATTCCACCACAGGTTCTACATAGTCATCCTCCTCCACAAACACGGATGTTAATGTATCATTCATAATTTCACACATACCCACTGTGTCTTCATATAATTGACCCTCTACCCTAAGCTTTGTTATTTTGTCCTTTATTTTTGTTTTGCCGTTGATATAACTATAGAACAGTTTGGGTTCTTTATTACATTTGTTTACTATATCTTTTTCAAAGTTCTTTTTCTCCTCTCTTATAGTCTTGACATAGTTGTTTCTAGCATTCTTATACTCATTCCATTTTTCCTCAGTGTGTCTCCTTCTCACTTTATTCCATGCAGAGTCCTTTTTGTTCTGGGCAATGTGACATCGCATGTTAAACCACTCTTTCTCCTTAGCCAGCTTTCTATCCTTAAATGTTGGTACATATAAGTAAGTGTGTGTGTGTGTGTGTGTGTGTGTGTGTGTGTGTGTGTGTGTGTGTGTGTGTGTGTGTGTGTGTGTGTGTGTGTGTGTGTGTGTGTGTGTGTGTGTGTGTGTGTGTGTGTGTGTGTGTGTGTGTGTGTGTGTGTGTGTGTGTGTGTGTGTGTGTGTGTGTGTGTGTGTGCGTGCGTGCGTGCGTGCGTGCGTGCGTGCGTGCGTGCGTGCGTGCGTGCGTGCGTGCGTGCGTGCGCGCGCGCGCCGTCCACTGTTTTTACTACTCGTTTTACTTGTTAATAAAAGTATGAGAGATCACATTTACGTCGTAACTTCATCCGGAGAAGTTGGAGAACCAAACTAGTTTCTCATTATATTCTGGTTATGAGTAGGCGATTTTATGCAGTCTAGGGAGAATCTCAAGGGACCAGAAGGGTAAAAACTATCTAAATATATCCTAAAACTGCCACAACGTCTTCCTAAACTGAACAAAATGGTCTATTGATAGTAGACTAACTATTATGAATGGCGTTACTCGCTGTATAATGAGAGTCAACACATTCCGTACTATTCTGGCAACTAGTCAACGATTTCATGCAGCTTAGGAAGGACCTCTAGCAATATTAAGGCTTCAAACTATCACATCCGACCCTTTTAACTACCACAGATCCTTCCTAAGCTGCCTAATATCATCTAAATATAGCTAGAATAGGCTATATATAACACTTAGGAAGGACCTCAGCAATATTAATCCTTGTCGAGCGGGGTGTTTTGGGCTATTTTGGGCATATTCAGGCCCTCCTGAATGATCAATCAAGTATCTGCATGAAAACAAATGTATTCAGCAAATAACTAGGCACTAAAAGCTTCAAAATGAGACCAGAACGAGCTACGTAGCACTCGTGGTTCTCATGCAGTGGTGCCACCAACATGGGAGTTTAGCGTATAGCGGCATATTATTTCCCACTACGCTCACTAATGGTAACACTGCCGTCCTCTCAAGAACAGAGGGAGCATGAGTCAGTGGGTGGCGGTAAGCCCTGGGTGTCGGACGTGTGGCCTGCTGCGCTCCCGGCCATTTGTTCTCGATTTTAACCGTTTAAAAGCCTTAATAATGCTCCTAACTTGCTGCAAATTGGTGCACGACTTAAGTCGAGCGCCGCTCTTTAAGGGTTAAGGCTTCAAACAATCTCATCCGACCCTTTTAACTACCACAGCTCCTTCCTAAGCTGCCTAATATCATCTAAATATAGCTAGAATATAAATAACACACGTCGCTGGTACTCATAAAGGGTTAAATGGTGGGCTAAAAAACAGTAAGATTAAGGGGGCCCACCTCACTTTTTGTCTCTTTCTCTCCCTCTCTCTTTGGCTTGTATCCATTCGGCCCCATTCAGCCTACTATTTTAAGACGTTTAACCCCATACAGGTGTCAATATTTTCCTGGCGAGCGGTAGCGAGCCATCATATATATATTTCTGTTTTGACAGCAAGCTAAATTTATACATTTTTCGATAGAAAAATGTCTCCGGCGAAGCCGCATTTCTCCATACAATGCTGGCTCGCTATCGCTCGCCAGGAAGAAATCGACACCTGGATAGGGGATAAACGTCTTAAAACAGTTGGCTGAATGGGGCCGAATGGATACAAGCCAGAGAAAGAGAGAAAAGGAGAGAAAGAGAGAAAAGGAGAGAAATAGAAAAAAAGAAGCTTTTTCTTTAGTAATATAAGGGGACTTCACTCTAACATCAATTCTGTACACCAATTTCTTCAAGCAGAATCCCCTACTCTCCTTTTTTTGACAGAGACTCAAGTAACATCCACATCTGACACGTCTAGATTTAATTTTCCAGGTTATCAACTGCTCCAAAATTTCAGACCTAAAGGAGGTGTATGTTGCTTCGCAAAATCTGAAATTGCCCTGGAGGAGGTTACTGGTTTCAATTGTCCCTATTTTGATTATTCTATATACAAATTAATTTCTGCTGGTAAATTTAAATACATGTTGCATCTACCGTTCCCCAAATACTCCTCCAGAGCAAAGTCTTTTTGATTCTCTGTCCTCACAACTCAGTGTCCACAACTTAAATGCTTCTTCTGAAATCACTGTGTTGGGTGATTTTAATGTCCATAATGTTGAATGGCTCACTCATTCAGCCAGGACTGATGATGCTGGTCTTGAATGTGAGCTATTTGCAGACTCATTTAATCTCACTCAACTAGTCAACCAACCCACCCGTGTACCAGATAATCCTAATCATAATTCCCACCTACTGGACTTATTTTTAACAACCAATTCAGAAAATTATGATGTTACAGTGAGGTCCCCGCTTGGATCTTCTGATCACTGTCTGATACAGGCCACCTGTCTATCACCTACCACACCTTCCCACTCTGAACCTGTTTTGGTGACTAAATGGCATTACGATAGGGCAGACTGGGAGGGTCTTCAAGGTTTCTTTATTGATATTCCCTGGACCTCTTTCTTTTCTAATGATGCACACTCCACCTTGAGCCACATACAAGATTTTGTAAAAATTGGAATGGAAACTTTTATTCCTCATCAAAAGTACAGTAAAAGATCTAATTCACCTAAATGGTTTGACCATAATTGTGCTAGAGTAACTGAACAAAAAGCAATAGCCTACAATGCATACACAAGATCAAAAACACATGAAGCCTTTAATTACTTTAGAAACATCAGAAATCATGCCAAAACTGTATTAAACCTAACTAAATCAAACTTTCTTCACAAACAGGCAAATAAACTTCTAAATAATCCAAATGATAAAAAAATATTTTGGTCTACTCTTAACTCATTCAAATCCAACTTCACTACTGCTTCATCCATTCCACCATTAAAATCTCCGACTGGCAATCTTGTAAGTGACCCACGAGGTAAAGCTAACCTTCTTGCGGATATTTTCTCCACCAACTCAACCTTAGATGAAATAAATCAAGATGTCCCTGTACTTAATTTTAATTCGCCTGAAATTCCCTCACTTAAGATCCACACCAGACATGTCAAAACTATTTTGCAGAATCTCTCGGTAGATAAGGCTCCTGGTCCAGATGAAATTCCTCCAATAGTACTTAAGAATTGCTCTTGTATTGGCAAAAAATTTCCGTCTGTGTACTCATACCTCATGCTTCCCAGTACCCTAGAAAGAAGCAAACATCCATCCAGTTCCTAAAAAAGGTGCCTCTTCAGATCCATCAAACTACAGACCAATAGCTATAACTTCCACTCTTGGTAGTCTTTGAAATTATATTAAATAATCACATAATTAAGCATCTTGAGAATAATAAATTAATCAGTGATAGGCAATATGGTTTTAGACGATGTCGATCAACTGCAGACATTCTTTCCCTTCTTACGCATCAAATCAACCAAGCTACAGACCAACATGGTGAAACACATACAATAGCACTGGATATATCAAAGGCATTTGATAGAGTCTGGCATCAATCCTTATTGTCGAAGATGTCACACTACGGCCTTGCATCATTAGTTCCACTAATTTTTTCTTATCTTCATAACAGAAAAATATGTGTAATGGTAGATGACCTTTATTCTCAATTTCACTCAATAAATGCTGGTGTTCCCCAGGGATCAGTTTTGGCCCCAACTCTGTTCCTCATTCATATCAATGATCTCATATCTACCACTCATAATCCAATACATTCCTACGCAGATGACTCAACACTCCACAGTTCCTTCACATTTACCAATTCTTTCACCCAACCCGATCTTATAAATTCAAAAATAAACACTGCAATTTCTCTGAACCAGGACCTTTCTAGAATTAATGAATGGGGACAAAAGAATCTAGTTTCCTTTAATGCACAGAAAACCAAGTACATTCAATTTTCTAACCGACAGAATCTCACTGACTCCCATATATTTTTTAATGATGTAAATATTCCCACTTCCCCTAGTATTGACATTCTCGGTGTAACATTAAACTACTAACTTGAGCTGGACACATTATGTTAGAGGCATTGCTAAGAATGCCTCTAAAAAACTGGGACTCCTGTACAGAGTTCGAGAATTCTTCACTGACGAGCAGTTGGCCGTAATATATAAAAGTCATGTGCGTTCTCAGATGGATTACTGTTCACCTCTGTGGGGTGGAAGTGGAGTGGTTGCATTGAGGCAGTTGGACAAAATTCAAAATAAAGCTATTAGATTAATCAATTACCCTGCAATCACACAGGACCTTCCTACATTATCCATACGAAGAAACGTTGCATCCCTTGCATTATTCTACAGATATTTTCACAGCAATTGTTCCGAGGAACTTGCTTCAATTGTGCCGCCTCTCCACATCTTTCCCCGTAGAACTAGGGCAGCTGAGAGCGCCCATGAATTTACACTTTCTCCTCCACAATGCAGAACTTCTGCTTATCAGAATTCATTTATCCCCAGAGCTACTACTCTTTGGAATTCACTTCCCTCGAATTGCTTTCCACAAACTTACAATCTACAAATGTTTAAATCCACTTGTTACAAACATTTTATGAATGGAGGATGCCTTTAGGCACATGGACCTTTTTGTTTTGTCTGTGTTTTTCCTGCCTCCGTTCATTATCTCTTAACCCGTACAGCCCCAGCGACGCGTCTGACGCGTCGGCGATGTATGTAACGCACAGCCCCAGAGACGCGTCTGACGCGTCACCCTAATTGCGCCGACCGTAACCTCAGGTGTAGCCACTCAAGAGGGCTCAGATTTGTATGGGAACTGTGTACGTATCCCACGCAACCGTGCCGATGGTTGAAAACTCTCAAAGTCCACGTGCGTGCGCGTGAGCGCGCAATAACCTGGTTTTTTGGGGTAATTGCCTTAAATTTTTTACTCTTGTAAAATACGTTTTCGGGGGCTCTGTAGTACCATTCTTTAAGCTTTTTGAGCGGTTTTTCGTGGTTTTTCCTTCATTCCTAACCCATTCGCTATTGTTTCTGGAATAAAACCATTTTTTTGAAAACCGGCCGGGTTCTGGTGAACAAACATTACAAAACTAGCCGGGGCTCCACGGGTTAAAAAAAAAAAAAAAAAAAAAAAAAAAAAAAAAAACGCGGTGGCTTGTGAGCTTGTGAATAGCAAAGTAAAATTGGTTTTGGGTTGCCGGGATCTGGCTACTATTAGACGATTTTATTCAGTTTAAAAAAGGGTCTCCAGCAATTAACAGGCTTCGAACGAGCTTACTTAACCAGTTTGTAGCCAGATCCCCGGCAACCCAAAACCAATTTTACTTTGCTATGCACAAGCTCACACGCCACCGCGTTTGGTCCAGGTAGAGCAAGATATTGTGTTCTGTAATAATAAGAGGGTTAATATTGTCTGAGGTAACAAGAGGCCCTGATTATATGCCTTGATATTATGTTATACAGTCTCCTTTTCTTTCCCTTTGTTATAATCACCGTTTTCTTTGTTTTCGTATTCTCTTGTACTAACCTCTCGGCTGCGCATGGGGGGTATGAAACACCACACTCCTGTGCTGACGTATTTGAGCTGTTCCCATCACTAACATCGTTATTTTACCATAAATAGCATTAATACTTATCCATATGTGCCTATTATAGGTTGATTATAAAGGTATTAACCTGTTACAACAATAAAACAAGTGGAAACAGTGTTTGGATGGTCAAAATCGGCGATACAGGCCGGGAGTTACATAATGTATGGCTGAGGCAACCTCCCTGCCCTCCACCCCTCCCCTTGTCTGGAGAGACACTGTTCCGCAATAGTCTCTCTCTCGCTCTTTCCCACGCTTGGTAACAGTGATGACAACGCCCTGCTACCAACTCGCTAATGTTAGCACGAAAATTAACCACAGAATAAGGGAATAACAGGGAAAATAGGTGATAACTGAAGGAGGGGAGGAAAGTGGGGAAGGAGGGGAGGTGGAGGAGTGATATTTGGCATGGCCCAGGGGCAAAAAAATAAAATAAAAAATAAACAAATAAAAACAAAAAATTGTGTGTTTTTTTTTTTTGGGGTGTTTTAAATGGATTTTTTTTTTTCCCTTACTCTTAAGAGTCTTCCCGCAGTCCGCCGGGGGAACTCTTAAGAGTCTCCCTGCAGTTCCCGGGTTAATATCCATATACCTTATTCCCATTGTCACAGTTGTTGATGATGCTTTTATTTTATACTAGCCCACTGGGCCTAGGCCCTCTCAAGGCTAGTGGTGGAGGAGGTGGTACAGAGTTTAAAGACACGTATATGTCAGTAGTTATATGTCATTGTATAAATTTATCGCTCTCAGGAAGTGACGAATAGGGGTGAAATTGAAAGAGTCTGAATCAGAGAGGATGCCATGTAATGAGATGTTCAGCAAGAATCTCCGTCTTTCAGATGCATAGACGGGACAAATACAAAGAAAGTGAAAAACAGTCAATGATGTATGGCAATGTTGGCATTCAGGTGGTGGACCACGAGGGGTGGACATCAGGTAACCATGTGTGAGGCGTGTGTGGCCTAAACGTAATCTAGTTAATAGGGTTTGGTCTGCACGTGAACCATTAATTGAAGAGGGCCACATGTGGATGTCATCCTTAATGGAGCGAAGGTGGCCCGTTAATGGTTGCGCTCTCCACTCAACTCGCCAAGCGTCATAAACATGGCGACGGAGGACAGGGAGCATATCCTCCGAACGCAGCAAAGTAGTAGAGGGTGTACCATGACACGCTTGCTTAGAGAGGAAGTCTGCACGCTCATTCCCGGGAATTCCTACATGCGCGGGGATCCAGCACAGTGTGATGGAACGATTAGCGCACTGTAATTTGTGTATTGTGTGGATGATAGTCTTGACCAATGGGTCCTTGGGGGCAAATACACTCTTTGCACTCTTTGAGTCACTACAGATAACGACCCGTGGAGAGTTCCTCGACAATGAAGAGATGGTGCTTAAAGCACCTTGAATAGCCCATAATTCAGCAGTGAAAACCGTGGAGTGATGGTGTAAGGTACTTTGATACAAGCCATGGTCTGAGACTGCAGCGCAACCCACGGCATCCGCAATTTTCGAGCCATCGGTGTAAATGAAAACAGCCGGGATGTGATCATCAAGATGTTGTAAAGCGAGATGTCGACATTGAGATGGGGCCTGGGCATCAAGTTGATCCGCTAAGTGAAAGCAAACTGTAGGGTGTTTTAGGGTCCACGGAGTGATGTGACTAGGAGGGGGAGTTATGGGAGGAACGGTGATACTGTAAGTGGAGAGCAATTGGCGAGACAACATTGGGAATGGCACTGGAATGTTTGAACGATAGTTATCTGTGGAATGGAATAGTTCTAGTAGAGTTGGGTCATGACGGAGGCGAACAGCCGTACGCATGAGGACTAATCGACGGTGGTAGGCTAGAGGTAAGGTCCCAGCCTCACATAGGAGATTGGAGACACGAGAGGAACGGAATGCCCCCGAGCTAATGCGGATGCCCAAATGGTGTACGCTGTCGAGGGTTCCTAATGTGGAAGCAGAGGCCGTGCCATAGACAGGGCTACCATAATCTAGGGCCGAGAGGACGGTAGCTCTGTAGAACAGTAAAAGCGTAGCGCGATCTGCGCCCCAATGGACTCGTGCGACTGTTTTCAGAACATTCATTCTCTGGAGGCAACGTGCCTTTAAGCAGGCAATGTGACTCTTCCAATTGAGGTGAGTATCAAAGATTAAACCAAGGAACCTGGTATGTGGAAGGATCTGAATATTAGAATGTCTCATGGTGAGAGTAATGGACTGTTTACGTAAATGTCGAACATTTCTATAGAATACAACGGCGTTAGTCTTTTCAGCAGAAAATTGAAAACCAGCAGTGGATGCCCAAGAGTGGATGGATTTTAGAGCAATGTTGAGACGCCGTTGTATGTGAGTCAGACTGGGAGAAGTATAATATATTGCGAAGTCGTCCACATACAAGCTATACGATATTTCAGGTGGGAGGCTGCGTATGACACTATTGATCGCCATAATAAAGAGTAAGCTGCTAAGGGCACATCCTTGTGGTATTCCATTAATTTGTGACATAATGTCCGATAGGAGACCATTATTTTTGACCTGGAATGTACGGTTAGAGAGAAAATATTGTAAAAAGCAGGGAAGAGGACCCCGCATGCCAGAATCGTGTAAATTTTTTAAAATCCTGTGTCTCCATGTTGTGTCATAAGCCTTAGCAATGTCAAAAAATATTGCCACTGTGGGTTGGTTCTTGGAGAACCCATCACGTATTTGGTGTTCAAGGCGAATAAGTGAGTGCAGTGTAGAACGGCCAGGGTGGGAACCATTCTGATATGGGGATAGGATGTGACTCAGCGTAATGTAAAAGTCGAGGATTGATCATTTTTTCCATTAATTTGCAGAGGCATGAGGTAAGCACAATCGGTCTGTAATTCGTGGGAAGACTATGATCTTTTCCAGGCTTCGGTACGGGTATAGTGTAAGCATGCCGCCAAGACGGTGGGAAGTAGTTACTTATCCAAAACTGATTGTACAGTTGTAAAAGATGTTGTAGCGCACGTGGATGGAGGTGACGGATGAGAGCGTACGAGAATCCATCCGGGCCAGGAGTAGTGTCTGTACACAGGTCGAGCGCGTGTCACAATTCCGGAATTGAAAAAGGGGTGTTATATTCATGTGTTTTCCCGCTATGAAAAGATAGCGGGCGAGATTCCTCCATACATTTATAACGAAGAAATTGACGAGGCAATGACTGGTCTGAGCTGACGTGACAGAAATGTTTGGCATGTATGGCAGCGATGTCAAGGGGGTTATGTGTAAGCGAGTCCGAGGCAGGGTCTTCGAGTGGAGAGAGTGGAGGCCGTACAGTGCGTCCGTTGATACTGCGAAACTTTTTCCATAAAGTAGAGAGAGGGGTGCGGGAATTGAAGGACGAGATATATGATCGCCATGAAAGTATCTTGTTGTCAAGGATACTGCGTTTGACAACTGCACAGATCTTGTTATAGAACGTTTTAAGGGCAATTTTTTCAATAGTGATGGTTATAAGGTCAAAGTAACGATTAGTGGAAAAAAGTCGGGGGAAACAGTCTTTAAACGCCGCTGCCTAACACTCAGACGCTTAAGAAGGCGTTCCACACGATGCTTGAATTTTATCATTTGGGCTAGAGTGGGCGTCCACCAAGGGACCTGGCGAGGGTGCGTCAGCGAGGAGGTAAGCGGGATATGAGTGCGAGCAATGGAGTTCAGGAAGGACGAAAAATAATCAAAATTGTGTGCAGGGGAGGAGGTAGGGGAGAAGTCCGAAACGTCTGCAGAGGAGTGCGTATAAGACGTCCAATCGGCTTTAGAGAGATTATAACTCGATATTTGAGGGGAGGATGCAGGGCACAAATACTTAAGGAGTATAGGGTAGTGGTCGCTGGAGAAGCGATCCTGTAAAACTGACCAGTCAAATAGGGGAGCTGCGTCATCCGAGGCAAAGGAAAGATCAACAGCGGAAAATGTACAGTGGGTAGCAGATCTGTAGGTGGGGGTGTCAAAGTTGAGACAACAAAGAGTAGAATGAAGGAGATATTTTTTCAATTTTATCGCCTGGGATGTCTGTGTTTGGGTTGCCCCAAAGGGGAGAGTGTGCGTTAAAGTCGCCCAGAATAAGGTACGGTGGGGTCAGTTATCGTACTATTTGATGAAGGTCTGAAGTATTGTAATGACAGGAGGGTTGATTGTAGGAGGAGCAAACAGTCAAGGAAGGAAGGTTTGGTAATGAAATGGAGACGGCAGTTGTTTGAAAAGGGTTGGGGTCAAGGGTGACAGGAACAAATACGCACCTACAGTGCACAAGGATGGCCGTTCGGAGATGTGAAGGGGTTATAGGGGAGCTAGCAGCAACAGTATAATGCCTGGGGGGGACAACAAAATTGCCTACATGTTGGAGGCAAATGCATAATGGTGAATATAATTTAAGTAATCGTTGTAATTCTCCCATACGGAGGCGAGTTTGGTATCCGTTTATATTCCATTGCAAAATGTTATATGCCATCAAGAATAGGATTGTCAGAGTCATCGACAATAGTGGTCTCTTGAAGAGAGTCTGGTAAAGGTTGTGAGTGTGGAGAGGGTTGTGTGGATGGAGGTGAAGGGGTAGATGTAAGGTCTGTACATTTTTCAGAAATAGCTGTGAATTGTGTGACTAGTTTAGGAACAAGGGTGGGGCAGTGGAGGAGTTTTTGGCGCAGAGTGTTCATAAATAGATAAGCGGAGGTAACATCTTCATCAGGGTTAGGGGGAAGTGTACGTGTGGTGACAAATTCCTGCGTCCGAGCAAGGAGGCAGGGATCCGTGGCACAGATATGGGGTGTGATGTAATTACGGAAACAAATTGGACATCCACATTTGTCAGGTGGGATATTGGTGTGACATATCAATACAGGAGATTGTGAGGGGCTCGGGGTATGATGAGTCTTTATCGAAGGTTCGTCAGATGATGGTGTCGTAGGGTTAGCAGGAGTTTGTGGGGGAATGTCCCTAGGTTTGGGAGCATCGGGATCTGGGCAGTGGGGAGCGGCTAACGGAACATGTCGCTCAAGGTTACAGGGAGGATCAGGCGTGGTGAGGGTGGTACGCACATTGACAGGAGGTTGGTGAACATCAAATCGGGATTGTGATAGCTCTATATTAGTCAAGTCAGAATCCAACAGGTTATTGTCCTTCAGGAATCTCTGCATCAAGTCCTTGGGCGTAGGATCAGATTCACAAATATGGGTGACACAATAACAAGGAGTTAGGGTGAATTTGAGCATCTTCCGCTGGAGCTCGCTTGGAAAGAAATTTGTGAAGATGTTCGGTGAGTACTGTACGGGTAGAAGTCTTGTGCTGAAGTAGAAAGAATCGGCCGCAGTTATGGCAGCCACAGTCCGGATCGTGGGTAGGCATAACCCACTTCTGTGTGGTGGAACCGAGTTTCGAGGTCCGGGATAATGACCGGATAGGACTTGCAACCTTACGCTTTTTCCGAGGCTGCGACTGGGTGGAGTGAGATTGGGGAGAAGTCTCTATATCTGGTACTGTGTTACATTCCATGAGGTTCTCTTCGGCAGTCATGTTCCAAAACTCAGTATCACCGGTCAAGTTAGTAAATCCCTCGAACCTGTTAGAGGTGGATAGGTCCGGGGAGTTAAGGTGAACTAAACGGAAGGTATCATTGGTGGGGTAATGTTGTGGGCTAATAGGTGGTGCCGGAGACTGCTCTGGACGCTGGTGGTCAGAGGAGTCAGCGGGCGTAGTTGATTCATACCGTCGATATGGAGGAGATTTACCTTCCTGCCTTAATTGTGCTGCAGCAGACCGGAAGGGGAGTCCTTTTGTGGCCTGTAAATGTAATACGTCACGATGAAACGCAAAGTGCGGGCATGTTCTGTCATTGGCTTTGTGGGACCCGTCACAATTTGCACAACGGGACGCGCTGGCTTGACAATTGTTGAGAGCATGTTGTTCTGAGCCGCAATTTAAGCAACGAGCATTGAGAGCCTGACACCGTGGGGTTGAATGCCCAAGCTTCCAGCAATTTGTGCATTGTCTCGGCTTGTTAACATACCTTCGTACCTGCAGTTGGCGACCTGCAAGACGGACATGCATAGGGAGGTCATGGCGCTTAAAATAGATTTTGACAATGCGTAGTGGGGGCCGATTTCCACGCTGAGGAGCAGTATAAGTGTCAACTTTAACAACAGTGGGGTCAGTTCTTTGCAATAATTTTAAGATACGATTGGTTGAGTCTGTAAAGCTCTGATCTGCAAATTCGAAGTCGGAAGGGAGCAAAACCGTGCCAGTACACTGATTCAGGTATTCATCTGGTTTACCTGTGTATCTGTCGTTGGGGTGTCGAGGTAGGCTTGTAAGGCTTCTGATTGCTCCTGTGTTTTCACCTCAATTATGCGCTTGGCCGATCCAACAGCATGCATGGTGAAGTCACCAATATCTTGTGCGAGAGTATCGTATAGACTGAAATCATCCATAGGTTCACCAGAGACCGTGAAAAACCGTGACCAATCAGGGGGACTGAACATAGCGTTATAAGTCCTTCAAAGCAGGGGTATACGTGTTACGTTTACGCCTTTGTCGGTTATGCGAAGGTACGAACGGTTGAAGCGTGTGAATGGCAGAGGAAATACCGGCAAGGTCTTTTCCTGTACCTGCATCAATGGCTCGTTGAGATCGTGGAGGTACAGAAGCAGGTTTAATTGAGGTAGTAGATCCTGCATCCGGAGGGAAGATGGTAACAGATGGAGTCACAGACGGGTCAGGGATGCAAGAAGCATCCGTAGGGGTGTCAGCTGAGGGCATGCGAGGTTCTTCACTAAGGTTGTCAACGGAATGAAGAGGTAGGCTAAGGCTAGAATCATAATCTGGTAATTTAGAAGTTAAAGTCGAGACTGTGGGGTTGTCATCACTATTATTGATCACAGAGGCAGTACTGTGCATAGGAATTGATGCCGGGGAGATCACCTGATGGATCTCACTACCCGACGATGGAGAATTCGTCACAGTATCCTTAGGAGGTTTGCCAAGGTCTGTGGGTGCCATGCCTGAGCGGGGAACTCCGGCACTGTTGGCAGCAGGGGAAGGGTCCTTGAGGCAGTCCAATTTCTCGCAGGGGTCGGCGTCAGAGGGGGCAATTTTAGATTCCATAGGACGAATATTTCTAAATTCATCTGAGTCAGATTCCAAACCCACCATGGAGCCAGAATTAGAGGACGGGACGACCGCCCTAGGAATTCTTGCAGATATACACCCCGACTAATGCACCTTAAGGGCCGTCGATCCGTCGATCGCCGACCCAGCACAAGGGTTAGGGTTTGGCATAAAAGTTTCCCCTCGCTCGAACACGTCGGGTACCACAGTTCGAAGGGTGTAGGGATTGCCGACCCACAACACCCTCCAACGAAACCAAAGAGTGAGTACGGTCGTTTACCTCATGACAGTAACGGTGCTCCCAAAGGAGGGGGCAGCGGGAAGAAGGGAAAAACGGAAAACAGAAAGGATGAGAAATGATAGGGCCCACTACAATTAGTTGGGGGCGGCAGGAAGGGTGGGCATGCGGGCATGCACTCCCCTCCTGCCGCCTCCGTCAGCCCCCGCACATGTTCAAAAGTGAAACCAACGAAGCAGGCAGAGCGGGGGTCCCATTGTCACAGGCTGGTGTTCTCTTCACTGATTATTTCCCCCATCAGTATTAACAAATGTTTTGACTGTTTATTCTAGCTATCATTTGACGATTTTCTATAACTTTGGAAGGATCTGTGGGCATCACAAAGGGTAAATACTATCTATATTTACCCTATGACTTCCATAATACCCTTCCTAATCTTAACAAAGTCGTCTAATAATAGCCAAAATATATTAGCAAACCCCAGGTAACCTTTGGTGGGTGCTTCTGAACTAGAGCCAGAGCAATACTGACGACATCAACAATACCTAGCACCTAGGATATGCACGGTATATCACCATTTTCAGTTATGGAGTCGTTTTACCTTTGTTTCCCGGACCTTTTTCGCCATCCTGGAAACAGTTGGCTCGTGACAGGACGACAAAGCCAGAAAATCCGGAAAAGTATCCCGATAACGGTAATCAATCAACTTAATTCTGTTCGGAAATGTTGTGAGTAGGAAAACGGTGTTGAAGAAGACGAATAATTCGTTGTCTGCAGTGATATCACTGGGATATCTAATGGACAGTTGTACTGCAGTAATATTTGGGTGGTCACAAATATATTTTACAATGTTGAGGCAATGATAGGCACAGGTGGAGTAGGAGTAAGACTGCAAGGGAACAACATTATTTATTAATTGCCCTGAAGGACATTTTGCCGTCAAGTATTCAGTTACATCTGGAGGCGTTTCTGACGGTTGGCTATCAAAGTAAAAATACGAATCATTCACATCGCGGTAAAGCACGGTTGCATGATTTTCATCACCAAAAACCGGCTCGATCAACAAGAAACCGTGTTCCCTCTGGAGATGGTAATCATTGATATCATCCAAGTCAACAACGGTGAACCTGCTTCCCAGGCCAGGAGCCATCTCCAAAATCTCCTCTATTTCATCAACAAAGAGAAGTCTCACGTTCTCCATCCCGCTATTTTGTGTCATTTTGTGATAGTAAATCTTCAGATAAATCTCGTGCGATGAATGATATCACCAAACTAAACAACTTGCTAAATTCTGTAGGAGTTTCAGTTCCAACGTCCTCACTTCACTAATGCGCCAAAGAAGTGAAGCTTAACTCACCTGGCTAACTCACGAAGGATTTAAATCGCCCCCGAACTCATCACATTTATGTAATTAATTATATTTCAACTTTAATACTATTAAATTTCACAAATAAATATAATAATTACAATAATATTAAAAAAAGTTATCGCAGAGTCGGAAGACAAAACAAAAAATACAATAATTAAACGGATATTTTTTTTAAATCACCCTCGCCCAAAGTCTATTATTGTTACCCCTTATATACCCACGATTTTCTCTGACACCGAAATCTAGCTTGAAAGAAAACGAAGATCTTATGGGTATCTATACTATTATATGAGTGTATTTTTGTTTTCTATGTGAGTGAGGGAGACAAAATTTAGAGTGTATTATGAGATAATACATGTAGTGTAGGGCATAAAGGTGTAAAATAACAAATAGGGATGTAGGGAAGAAGGGGTCTGCCTCGTATGGGCCACTAGGCCTTCCGCAGATTTCCATTTTTCTTATGTTCTTATATGGTTGTGGTGGTGGTGTATTTGTAACTTATATTTGTAACCGTATACTAAATAAACTAATTTTATGTATATACAAAGGAAAACAAGCAACAACATATCCATTGATCCGTATGAGAGGTTGTTTTTAACTAAATTACTACCGATCATAAGAGAAAACAGGAAAGGCTAGCAGTACCGTATAAAGGCTAGCATTACCGCATAAAGGCTAGCAGTACCGTATAAAGGCTAGTAGTACCGTATAAAGGCTAGTAGTACTGTATAAAGGCTAGTAGTACCGTATAAAGGCTAGTAGTACCGTATAAAGGCTAGTAGTATCGTATAAAGGCTAGTAGTACCGTATAAAGGCTAGTAGTACCGTATAAAGGCTAGCAGTACCGTATAAAGGTGAGTAGTACCGTATAAAGGCTAGTAGTACCGTATAAAGGCTAGCAGTACCGTATAAAGGCTAGTAGTACCGTATAAAGGCTAGTAGTATCGTATAAAGGCTAGTAGTACCGTATAAAGGCTAGTAGTATCGTATAAAGGCTAGTAGTACCGTATAAAGGCTAGTAGTACCGTATAAAGGCTAGTAGTACCGTATAAAGTGGTACTACTCGTTTGTAAACACCAGTTAAGGGGAGGAAGACCGTTTTTCTGGACCCCCTTCTCCCTCATGTTTAGCCCCCACTAGTTTTTAGATTATAAGACGTTCGGCCCATTAGTTTGGCGATTTTAACACCTTTCGCCCCATTTCATTGTCAATTTTAAGACCTTTCGTGCCATTTAGGTGTCGATTTTTTTCTGGCGAGCGATAGCCAGCCTCTAATTTTAGAAAGAAGTGGCCTTCGACCGGGATTTTTTTTTACCGAAAAATGTACACATTTATCTTGAGAGGGGGTCTATGGGTGTTTTTCTAAGCTTGATGGAGGTTTAGAGAGGAAACTCAAACATATATAAATAAATAAATATATAAACCACAAACCAAGCAAGCACTATCCCCTTAAGATATTTATCTAGACGCTTTTAGAAAGTTTGAACAGTACTACACTCAATGACACTCTACTATAGTCCATTCACTGTTAGTAGGCGAGACATCTTTAACTCTGTCCTCGGTAACTCAAAAAGGGCTAGAGCAAATGGGCTGTACATTTCCTCCACATCTATTCCTTGACTGACTCTTCCCAAATGGTAGAAATATGAGCTCGATTACTCTAGTCGTTTTCGAGTTACAGAGGTTTGAGGTCATGATTTTTCGCCTACTTACAGCGAATAGACTATAGGCAGTCCATTCCATAAGTTTACCACTCGATTAATAAAGAAATCCACATAATCAAATGTACTCGTGCACTGAGTGCAAGATATTGTTATCTCTCTCTCTCTCTCTCTTATACGCATGTAACATAATCGAATTACTTTCACACATACGTGTCAACATAATTAAAATACTTTCACATACACACGCACATAGCATGTTCAAATTACTTTCACACACACACACACACACACCACGTACAATCACACACACGTCAAATCAATTTACATTCACATGCAGAATATACACCTAACACCATAAGCAAACAAATTTCACACACACAGGCAGAGAGACCCACGCACACACACACACTCACAGTTCCTTTTAAATTACAGGCTCGCTATCGCTCGCCAGAAAAAAATCGACCCCTAAATGAAACGATAAGTGTTAATATTGACAAAGAAATGGGGCCGAAGGTCTTAGAACTGCCAAACTAAAGGGCCGAACGTCATAAAATCTGAAAACTAATGGGGCTAAACATGAGAAGGGGGACCAGAAAACGACCCATCTCCCCTTAATCAAAGTCGTATTGTCAATATATGGATTGAAATACATACGTTTTTGCCCTCACGTAAAATAACAAATACCGTCTATTGTATAACCTGTACAAAACAATTTAACCCTTTGAGTACCAGCGACGTGTGTTACATTGTATTCTAGCTACTGTATATTTAGACGATATTAGGCAGCTTAGGAAGGATCTGCGGTAGTTCAAAAGGTTGGTCGAGATAGTTTGAAGCCTTATTATTGCTAGAGGTCCTTCCTAAGCTGAATAAAATCGTCTAGTAGTTGCCAGAATATGATAAAAGGGACGTCCCTGGTACTGTAAGGTATATGGCTAAACATACTTGTGTCTAATTATGTAAAAGAAGAAAATGTCCTTCCAGATTATAGTACAAGACATGAGAACCAATGATTAAACAACGATGATGAACTGATCCATCCGTCATCATTGCTATTAATAAGCTTATAAGAGGCTTCCAGCAATCAACAGGCTTCGAACTATCTCACTTAACTCTTTTTAATACCTCAGATCCTTCTTAATACTGCACAAAATCGTCTAAATATAGCAAGATCAAAACTAAATAGACGTCGTCGGTACAGAAGGGGTTAATGATTGCCTAACCTACAAACCTTTATTAAACTGCAACTAGGTTATCTGGCACAGCTTATGTAACTCTCAGGTGACACATAGCATTGTTACGGTCTACTTTCTATTGGCCTATCATTACAACAATAACAATGTACGCTCGCGCTAATAAGTCATGTTCCAGCTGTGATTACGTTTGGCTTGTTCTGTGCTGTATTAATGTCTGTCAGATGTTGAATATGGTGGGTAAGTGTAGGCAAAAGTTGGTATATCTCACTCAAAAAGAAGATATCATGTGTAAATATGGCTGATACCAATTATTGATCAAAACATAATTGGTGCCGAGACATCACTTATTAGCGCGATTGTACACACTATTAATTATATGCGTGGACTTCTTATGTTTGCACTATACACATATTATTAACCCTTTCCATTTGTGTTTATTCTGGCTACTATATGACGATTATACACAGCTTAGGAAGGATCTCTAGCTATTAAAAGGCTAACAATGATCTAAATTAACCCTCTTAACGACCAGATACTTTTGAACCTTCATAAAAAAAACATCTAAATATAATTAGCATAAAAAAAAAATAGCCCGTTATCAAAGGGTTAATTACTACGTGAAATATTAAATTCATTAAATATAAAACAAACATATATTCCAATAAATAACCAATTTCATCTATAAATGAATATAATTGGTTCTATTCATGCACTGAAAAATGTAATGTGCCAACGAAAATTTCACGAGATATTGTAATTGCTTAAATAATTATCTACATATCAAAATGACTAACTATATAGTGACTTGAAATTTATAGGTGGTTATTACGATTCCATTGATTTAAGGGGAGGTATTTAGTTTGTTCCCTACGTTTTCATCAAGCTTAAAATTACACCCCCTATAGGCTCCCTTTCAAGATAAATTTGTACATTTTTCGGTAGAAAAATGTCCCGGCCGAAGGCCAGTTCCTCTTAAATTCCAGGCTCGCTATCGCTCGCCAGGATAAAATCGATCCCTACATGGCACGAAAGGTCTTACAATTGACAGAAATGGGTCGAAAGTTCTTAAAATCGTCAAAATAATGGGGCGAACGTCTTAAAATTACAAAAAGCAATGGGGCTAGACATGAGGGAGAAAGGGGTCAAGAAAACAGTCCCTCAAGTGGATATCTCCCCTTAAGGGGTGATGGAAGTATTTATTACCTTATTTATGTATCTTTATATTAGTTTTTTAGTTTCTTCCCAAGACCTCCATCAAGTTTTAAAAAAAAACAAAAAACACCCGCCCAAGACCCTCCTTCAAGATAAATGTGTACATTTTTCGATCGAAAAATGTTCTTCTTAAGTTACAGGCTCGCTAGGAAAAATCGACACCTAAATGACACGACCCCCCCCCCCCCCCTTCTTCTTCCTCATGTTCAGCCCCATTAGTTTTCAGATATTAAGACGTTCGGCCCATTAGTTTGGCAATTTTAAGACCTTTCGCCCCATATGTGTCAATATTAGGATTTTCCAAATCATTTAGGTGTCGATTTGTTCCTGGCGAGCCATAGGGAGCCTGTAATTTAAGAGGAATCGGCCTTCGGCCGGTAAATTTTTCTATCGAAAAATGTACACATTTATCTTGAAGGAGGGTCTTGGGGAGGGTGTGTTTTTTTAAGCTTGATGGAGGTCTAGAGAGGAAACTAAAAACATCTAAATAGATACATAAATGAGGAAATAAATACCCCCATCCCTCCTTAAATAACATCCTGTTGACAACGTTGCTTTATACCAAGTCATAGCCGGATACATATTAACCCCTTATGTACCGGCGACGTATTTTGTATTCTATTCTAGCTATATTTAGGCGATTTTGAGCAGCTTAAGAAGAAGCTGTGGTAGTATAAAGAGTTATGTGAGATAGTTCGAGGCTTGTTAATTGCTATGCTGAATAAAATCGTCTAATAACAGCCAGAATAAATTTAAAAGGACGGCACAGGTACAGCAGAGGTTAATCATCACACCATGTATTTTTGTTTTACCTTATGACTGCGAGACCCCATTTGTAGGCTAAAGAAAGCCTCAAAAAGCAAGCACATAAGCATTCAGAATATTTTGGTCCCCCCTAAAATGAATGGGATGTTAAGTGTAGGAATAGTGATGATAATAAAGTGAGTAAAGGAGAGAGAGAGAGAGAGAGAGAGAGAGAGAGAGAGAGAGAGAGAGAGAGAGAGAGAGAGAGAGAGAGAGAGAGAGAGAGAGAGAGAGAGAGAGAGAGAGAGAGAGAGAGAGAGAGAGAGAGAGAGAGAGAGAGAGAGAGAGAGGTGTTTGTATCTGACTATGTGTATGTGTGATTATAATTATGTGTGTGTGTGTGTGTGTGTGTGTGTGTTATTATATATATATATATATATATATATATATATATATATATATATATATATATATATATATATGAGTGTTTTTATCTGACTATGTGTATGTGTGTGTATATATGTGTGTGTGTGTGTACCCGAGTGGTGTGCATATGTTTGTACCTGTGTATTATGTGTATGTGTGTATGTGTGTGTGTGTGTGTGTGTGTGTATCAACCTTTCACCTGGTAACCAATAATCTAGGCCGCACCATCTCACTGACCGCCACCTTTCTCTCTCTCTCTCTCTACACGCACACACACACACGCACACACACACACACACACACACACCACCACACATAAACACACGTTATCAACACCCCACACACTCTTAAATATACAAACACACACGCACGTACACATACACTATCACCCCATATACACACATAGACAGTCACACATGCACACTCCATCACTACACACACATTCATATACTGCACACACACGCAATCACATCACCACACAAACACACACTTTATCACACACTACACACCCACCAGACACATACACACACACACACACACATACCATCACAACACCACATATACACACTCTATCACATACCACACACACACACACACACACACATCTTACAAGCCTCCTTCGACACACTTCTCCAACTACACCATCTTCTTCACTAACTTGCTTATTTGCTCTTTTATACGCCTTCTTCTCCTTCACCTCCTATTCTCTTTCCCTTCTCCATTTTCTTCGTAGTTGATATTTTCCTACGTCGTTCCTTTTTCCAGTCTTCTCATCTATTTGTATTCATAATTATTTGTGTTCTCTTCTCCATTCTCTTCGTAGTTGATATTTTCTTTCGTGATTCCTTCTTTAAGGTATCTTTTCTATTTGTATTCCTATTTATTCTTCTCATCCGATCCTCCCCACTTCCTCTTTGCCTCTTTTCATATTATTTTATGTATCTCCTTTTTTGCTCGTCTGCTACTTGGCTTTTTATGTTGCTCATATCCTGTTTTACCTCTCGCCTTTCTTCCAAGTTATTTTATGTTTCCTTTTCCTCCTCCTTTTCCTCCTCCTCCTCCTCCTCCTCCTCCTCCTCCTCCTCACCCCTATTAACTAAATTTGGCATAAATATTTCAACCTAAATGCTTCAATATCTATATACAGTATACAGTATATAAATCTGCTGCTCTCCACTTTAAAACAATTCTTCTGTTTCTTTTCTCCTCCTCCTCCTCCTCCTCACTATTAATTACACTTGGCCTAAATATTTCAACTGCTCTCCCCTTTTCATTCTATTCTTCCTCCCCTTCTATATCCTCCTCCTCCACTACATATAACAAGCATCTATCCCACCATAACAATCTCTTCCGTTACGTCCTCCCCTTTCCATTTCCTGTCCCACTCTCACACACACACACTCACACTCTCTCTCTCTCTCTCTCTCTCTCTCTCTCTCTCTCTCTCTCTCTCTCTCTCTCTCTCTCTCTCTCTCTCTCTCTCTCTCTCTCTCTCTCTCTCTCTCTCTCTCTCTCAACTTTACTAGTTATTTACCAACTCGTCACGTTAAAAATGTAGTAGTGCTTACGGTTTTCGAACGTCATAATTTACTGTTAATTTTACGAAGGCGTTTCAGGGACACACACACAGACACAGACACACACACAGACACACACACACACACATATACACACACACCATAAGTTTCTCCCCACGTTGCAACTTTATGATTAAGAGGACAGTGGTTATATTTGGGTTTATTTATTTATATATTCATTTAATTTAAAGTTGCCTCGTTATAATTGCATGGAGCTTAAAAAAAAATACCTAGACTCCCCCCTCAAGATAAATTTGTACATTTTTGTCCTCTTAACTTTATCGTGGACCACAATAATAATCATGGAGAAAGTATACAGGAAATCTGACCCCAACTGTACACTCGGATACCATAGTCTCTAGCCCAGTCATAAATATTCCTGAACTTCGCCTATTTCTAATTGCGGAAATATATCTCTGGAAACGAATTTAACCCCTTCTGTACCGGCAACGTCTTGTTCATTATATTCTGTCAACTCGTAGACGATTTTACTCAGATTAGGAAGGATCTCTAGCAATTATAAGCCTCGATCAACACTTTTAACTGCCACAGGTCCTTCCCAAGCTGCTTACAATCGTCTAAATATAGCTATACAATAAAACAGACGTCGCTGGTACAGAAAGGGTTAAGAATAAACTATTCTATACATCAACTACATAATAATATTCACTATTAACCGACAAGCAAGTTTCATCCCCAAATCAACCAAGATAGATATAATTGACCACTTGCAAGTTGCGTTCTATAAGGAAGTCGGAGCTATAGACATCGCTATTTTACCCACCCTATTCAACATCTGACGGACATTAATACAGCACAGAGCGAGGCAAACGTAATGCGAGCTGAGACATGACTTATTAGCGTTCTATAAGGAAGTCGGAGCTATAGACATCGCTATTTTACCCACCCTATTCAACATCTGACGGACATTAATACAGCACAGAGCGAGGCAAACGTAATGCGAGCTGAGACATGACTTATTAGCGTTCTATAAGGAAGTCGGAGCTATAGACATCGCTATTTTACCCACCATATTCAACATCTGACGGACATTAATACAGCACAGAGCGAGCCAAACGTAATGCCAGCTGAGACATGACTTGTTAGCGTTCTATAAGGAAGTCGGAGCTATAGACATCGCTATTTTACCCACCCTATTCAACATCTGACGGACATTAATACAGCACAGAGCGAGGCAAACGTAATGCGAGCTGAGACATGACTTATTAGCGTTCTATAAGGAAGTCGGAGCTATAGACATCGCTATTTTACCCACCATATTCAACATCTGACGGACATTAATACAGCACAGAGCGAGGCAAACGTAATGCGAGCTGAGACATGACTTATTAGCGTTCTATAAGGAAGTCGGAGGTATAGACATCGATATTTTACCCACCATATTCAACATCTGACGGACATTAATACAGCACAGAGCGAGCCAAACGTAATGCCAGCTGAGACATGACTTATTAGCGTTCTATAAGGAAGTCGGAGGTATAGACATCGATATTTTACCCACCCTATTCAACATCTGACGGACATTAATACAGCACAGAGCGTGCCAAACGTAATGCCAGCTGAGACATGACTTATTAGCACCACTGTTCATAATTTAAGGGGAGATTTCCACCTGGAGGATTTTTTTCTGACCTCTTTCTCCCTCATGTTTAGCCCCATTCCTTGTGAAATTTAAAGACGCTTGCCCCATTAGTTTGGCGATTTTAAGAACCCTCGCCCCATTTCTGTCAATTTTAAGAACATTCGTGCCATTTAGGTGTCGATTTTTTCCTGGCGAGCGATAGCGAGCCTGTAATTTAAGGGGAACCGGCCTTCGGCCGGGAAATTTTTCTACCGAAAAATGTACAAATTTATCTTGAAAGGGAGTCAAGGGAGAGTAATTTTAAGCTTGATGGAAGTCTAGGGAATCAACTAAAAACCTCCCCTTAAATGAATCTCTCTCACACATACACTACAAACATTCACTCTCACTGACACACACACGGCTCTCTCTCTTTCTCTTCCTCCCTCTCTCTCTCTTTCTGCCTCCCTCCATCCCTCACTTACACTCTCTCTCTCTCTCTCTTCCGTAACAAAAACAGAGGTAGGATTGCCTAATAAAGGTACTGAACCGGTATAGTTGTGATCCAAGCAAATGGCATAGCAGGTTTTGGCCCGTGTTTCATGGCTGACCTGGAAGTAAAGGATGTATACAGGCTCTCTCCTACTCATATAATACATACTCTCACTCACTGACACACGCGGCACACTCACACTCACTCACTCACACAAACACACATACCATACACAAATTCACTCTCACTCACTGACCCCCTCCCCCCCCTCTCACTCTCTCTCTCTCTGCCTCCCTCCCTCCATCGATACTCTTATAGGCCTATACACGAGGGACCATTGCCATGTACAGTCGCCGACAAATATTCCTGGACAACATTGAAGTGACGAAAATTATAATATACTGTAGAAACTACTTTGACCCACCATCAAGATAAATTAGTACTTTTTTCGTACTATATTACAGGCTCACTATAGCTCGCCAGGAAGAAAACAAATCGACACCAATATAATTGTATGAAAGGTCTTAATATTGAAAAAAAATGGGGCGAAAGGTCTCAAAATCGACAAACTAATAGGGCAACCGTCTTAAAATCTCAAAACTAATGAGGCTACCTACACATGAGGCAGAAACCCTGACTGTACTTCCCTGATGATAACCTGGCTCAGTTGGTGTCACACGAGCGATGATTTTTCCGTCAATTTAGTACGGGCAATTGTTACCTAGCGTCTTCTACATCCAAGTTGTATCATAAATCAGCCCCCTAACCCCTTCTGTACCGGCCAGTCTGTATTTATTTTACTCTAGCTAGATTTAAACGATTTTATGAAGCTTAGGGCAGATATATGGTAGCTAAAGGTATTCATTGAGCTAGTCTGCAGCCTTTTAATGGGTAGACGTCCTTCCTAAGCTTCAGAAAAATCGATTAATTATAGCCAGCATATAATACAAAGGACGTCACCGGTCAGTATGGGATAATCTACCTCCACTCTAGTTTCCCATTGACATGTTCAAGACCCTCAAAATCGTTCGCGAAAAAAACTTGCTCATCGAAAATTGCCGGAAAAATCGCTCGTGTGACACCAGCCTTAGATGTACCCCATGACACCGCCTCTCCTGGGACTTGGGTCACTGTAGAATAATGACCTAATACGGCCAGACACCATCATTAACCCCTTCTGTACCAGCGACGTCTTTTCAATTTTATTCTAGCTATATTTAGATGTGGGGATTGGGCCTGAGCATATAGATAGATAGATAGATAGATAGATAGATAGATAGATAGATAGATAGATAGATAGATAGATATTTAGATGATTTTGTGCAGCTTAAGAAGGATATGTGGTAGTATAAAGGGTTAATTTGAGATAGTTCAAAGCCTGTTAATAATTGCTGGAGGCTCTTTTTAAACTGAATAAAATCGTCTAATAGTAGCTAGAAGAAAATGAAAAGACGTCGCCGGTACAGAAGGGGTTAAATACAATACTATACCCTGTTCCCGATACAGTAAGTAGGCCCCAAACTCTTGAACGATAAGGGGAGATCTCCACTTCAGGGATTTTTTTCTTGACCCCCTTCTCCCTCATGTGTAGCCCCATTGCTTTTGATATTATAAAAAGTTTGCCCCATTAGTTTAGCGATTTTAAGAACTTTCACCCCATATTAAGACTTTTCGTGCTATTCAGGTGTCGATTTTTATCCTGGCGAGCGATAGCGAGCCTGTAATTTAACAGGAACCGGCCTTTGGCCGGGAAATTTTTCTACCGAAAAATGTACAAATTTATCTTGAAAGGGACTCAAGGGGGTGTAATTTTAAGCTTGATGGAGGTCTAGGGAACAAACTAAATACCTCCCCTTAACCTCTATAACTCACAAACGACTAGAGAATAATAGGGGTATACAGCTGTAGCGGTATGTATTGGGGAGATTTCCACTTGAGGGTTTTTTTTTTCTTGACTCCTTTCTCCCTCATGTTTAGCTCCATTGCTTTTCTAATTTTAAGACGTTCGCCCCATTAGTTTGACGATCTTAAGAACTTTCGCCCCATTTCTGTCAATTTTAAGACCTTTTGTGCCAATTAGGTGTCGATTTTTTTCTTGGCGAGCGATAGCGAGCCTGTAACGTAAGAGGAACCGGCCTTCGGCCGGAAAATTTTTCTTGAAAGGGGGTCTAGGGGGTGTAATCGTAAGCTTGATGGAAATATAGGGAACAAACTAAAAACCTCCCCTTAAGGGGATGCTTTGCTCCCTAGACCTCCATCAAGCTAAAAAAAAAAAAAAACACACACACACACACACACACACACACAGCCCGTAGCCTAGTAGGTAGAGCTCTTGTCTCACACACGAGGGGTCGGGGGTTCAATCCCCGGCCGGGCGGAGACAAATTGGGCTTGTCTCCTTTCATGTGTTAGCCTCAGTTCACCTAGCTGTAAAATAGGTACCTGGAATAAGTGGACGACGTTGTGACGTCCCATCTGGGGTTGGCAAAAATGGTACAAGGCGAGATGGGTATCATATGGTTCACCTAAGCTGATGGCTACCTAAGCCTTCGGGCGAGACGGTACCGTCTATAGTGAGAATGGTACCATACAGATCCACCCTAAGCCTTCGTTTCCGATGTCGCCAATTGGCTAAAAATACAGACTACACACACATCCACAGCCATTCCAACGATACATATAACACCTACACATATAGGAGGCGGGAAATAACGAGCATGCTCACTCCCGCAATACAACTAGAGTAAGTACAACTAGAGTAAGTACAACTAGAGTAAGTACATATTGCACTAGGGAAATCCATGCGAGTTTTGTTAAGCCATGTGTGTCTTTTGCCCTGTCCTGGTATGTGTACGATATCTCCACGTACACGTGTACGTTACCATACACACCCACTGCAGATACACACAATCAGTCTGGCACGTAGGGACATACATACATACGTACATACATACGCAGTGGCGGAACCTCTGAAGTGCGCATGGGGGTAATTGGAAACGTCCCCCTGTGCTGACGTATTTGAGGCGTTTCCGTCACTAAAATATTCATTGTGCCATTAATAGCATTAATACTTATCCATATGTGCCTATTATGGGTTGATTATAAAGGTAATAACCTGAAACAACAATAAAACGAGTGAAAACAGCGTTTGGATGGTCAAAATCGGAGATATAGCCCGCGAGTTGTATAATGTATGGGTGAGGCAAACTGCTTTCCCGCCAATTTCCCCCAAGGCCACTGAGACACAGTTGATCGATACTCTCTCTCTCTCTCTCTTGCACTCGCTTGCCATCAGTGATGACAACACCCTGCTTGCAACTCGCTAATGTTAGCACGAAAATATACCTCAGAATAAGGGAATAACAGGGAAAATAGGTGATAACTGAAGGAGAGGAGGAAAGTGGGGAAGGAGGGGAGGTAGAGGACTGAGATTTTGCATGGCCCAGGGGCCAAAAAAAAATAAAAAAATAAAAAAATAAAAATAAAAATAAATAAAAATTTCGATGTCAAAAGTTGATTTTTTTTTTCACTCACTCATAAGTCTCCCCGCAGTCCGCCGGGGGAACTCTTAAGAGTCTCCCAGCAGTTCCCGGGTTAAGGGTGTATTGGGCCCAGGGCTGTGAGATGGACTGCCCCCCCCCCCATGTCCCAATTCCCTAATCTCCAACTTTACTGCCTCCACTGATCCCCTTGGATCAGTGTAGGCACCTACAAAACATATATCAACAAAAATAAACACAACATATACAACATATCAATATAATCAATCAACAAACATACAAACAGAACATATATCCTTCTTTGATTCATATAAACAGAAATTAAATTTGCAATGGAAAATGCTATCAGTATGACTTATAGCTGAGCAAGGCTGAAGACATTAGGTACTTTATTTGATGTCTGCCTTTTTGCCCATCTATCTCAATGACCTCTTGCATGCTTTGAGTTTACTGAAGTCACCAATGATGTCTGTGAAGTCAAGGGTTCTTAGTAACTCATTTTCTATACTCATTAAGGAAAGTTTGCTGAGCCTATCTTGCCCCATGCTGTTTCTGAGCTCATTTTTAATTAGTTTAAGCTTAGAGAAAGATCGCTCCCCTCCAGCATTGCTCACCATCATAGACAAATATATACGGAGAGCTATTTCAGTATTTGGAAATGTCTGAACAAGGCTGTGTTCATGAAGTAATTGATACATCCTTAGCTCTGCAGATTTTGGTTGACTGGGCAAAGTTGAGGATAAAAGCTGTGGTGAAGATACATACAACTGAGAGATTTGGACTAGTTCTAATTCAAGAGAGGGTTCAAGGACATTGGGATAGGCTGACACCAAATTTAAAGCAAAGTCTTTTATTGCTGATGCTTCAGAGAGTGAACCTGTTGCTATTCTGGATAAAAATCCAAACTTGGTGTTAATTTCCTTGTATGCTTCCAGACGCTGACTCAGAGCAGTAATAATTCTATCAATGAGAATAAGAAACACTTCCGTTCTTAGTTTGTCTCTAGGTGATAACACGACTTCTTCTGCACCCCCTTCATTATAACGACGGTTTCGGATACTTACACGTTTTTGTTGTGACTTGTACCTGTCAAGAGCAGCAGCACCCTAGGCTAAACCTATTCCCTAAATAAGCTACATGATCCCAAGATTATTATAAAAATCAATATGAATATAAAATGTACATATTTGCCAATGTTTTCTTCATTTTTGCCAGACTTCATACACTCAATAATCTCAATTTATATTTCCGATCTGCTTATATTTGTAAAATTTATTGTCAATTTGTCTGATGTTTAGCTTACTTTTGATCACGATAGGCTTCAATGCATCACAGATATATCCTATATTTCACAAACATATATTGTCTCAAACTACTTTAATAAATGTCATGAAGGCAGAACTTAATAGTTGTACTAAATTCAAAATAGCCTGGCCAAAAACAATAAGAGGTGGTACTGGCACTAAGCACTAGCCTGTTAGCTGATCATCACCAACGTTGACGGTGGCGACGTGACTAAAAATATTTAGCTTAAAGTTGATGATAAAATAAAAATTTAACTGAATAAAGATTGTGTTCATTTTGGTATTAACGTAAAACTGCATAAATATGTTTATAGGCATTAACATAATAACATTGACAAAGGACTTTTTTTTAAGAGGGTAATGTCAAAACGTTTGCTGACCATTCTCAGATTTTGACGATATAATAGAAAACCACTTTCAAGGGGCAACTTGCCCTGATGTTAAAAAAAAATCTCAATATTCATGGGCCCCTCCTGAGGCTTGGTCCCAGGGCTACCGCCCCTAAAGCCCGCCCCCCCCCCCCCCTTAATCCGCCACTGTACATACATTCATACATACATACTGTACATACATATATAAATACATACATATACATATGTACATACATACAAACTCACATACATATACACACATAAACACACAAACTCACATATCAAACATACAAATACACACACGCACATAATACATAATTACATACACACACACACACACGTTGTTGCTTATGTTAATTTGTATCTAAATGTTTCTGACCATTACACATGCCATCTCTCTCTCTCTCTCTCTCTCTCTCTCTCTCTCTCTCTCTCTCTCTCTCTCTCTCTCTCTCTCTCTCTCTCTCTACCTATATCCATCTCAATATACCAGACCAGACCAGATGGCTGGAGTAATGTAGGAAAGAATCAATTGGACAGAGGAATAACAATCGGAGAAGTGAGAATTACAGTAGAATACTGAAAGTATATACAGTATATACCAATCTCTCTCTCTGTATATATATATATATATATATATATATATATATATATATATATATATATATATATCCCTCTATCTATCCATCTACCTATATACCTCTCAATATACCAATCTCTCTCTCTCTCTATCCATCTCAATATAACAGACAGACTGAAACCTAAAAAATCGCCTGATCCTGACGAGGTACATGCTAGAGTATTAAACAAATTCAGAGATGAGTTAAGTTACCCATTAACATTTCTAGTTAACAATTCATTAGAAACAGGCTTATTTCCAGAAGCTTGGCAGCTTGCCAATGTGGTTCCGATCTTCAAAAAAGGTGATACATCAATAGCATCCAATTACCGTCCCATTAGTCTCACATCAATCATAGGAAAGTTGATAAGAGTCAATTATTGCTAGAGAAATTAGAAGGCACTTAATCAATTCTTCTCAGCATGGATTCACTCAGGGACGTTCTTGTATTACTAATTTGCTTAGCTTTTTCTCAGAGGTATAAGAAGCTGCATAAAATCGTTTAAATATAGCTAGACAGAAATATATCAGACGTCACTTCGCATCTGCGGTCACATAAATTGTTAATTGGCCCCTAACCCATCCATCCACCAAACTGCATGAGTTGACAAACAATAGTAAATCAAGGCCAAACAGCTTAAGGGGGGAGGGAGGTGTTTTTCCTGGCCCCTCCTTCTTCCCTCATGGTTAGCCACATTAGTTTTTGAGATTTTAAGACGGTTTGCGCCCTTTAATTTGGCGATTTTAAAGGATCCTTTCGCCCTATTTGTTGTCAATATTAAGACCTTGTTGTACAATTTAGGTGCCGATTTTTTTTCCTGGCGAGCGAGAACAAGTCTGGAATATAGTAGTAACCAGTCTTAGGCCAGGACAGTTATTCTAACGAAAATTTTACAATTTTATCTTGATGGTGTTGGGTTTTGGGGGTGCCTTTGTTTTTTAGCTAGATGGAGGTCTAGAGAAGAAACTATAAACACAAAACAACTAATAATCTCAAACAACAACAAAATGCAATTAGCAAATAAATACGCCATCATCCCTTAAGATATTAGCATTTGTAAACATTTAATATTTGCTTTGTGTCTTTAGAATAACTAAGATACCAGCCCTTGTTATAGATGTTGAGGAAGTTCGAGCTGCATAAACTGTACTGTATGATGTGGGTCTTTTACTTTGCCTAAGGAAGAGGTATCGGAAGTGAGTAGTCCGAATCAAGGTTTCCACACATTTATTATATTTTAATAGTAGAATTATACGGACGTAGTATGTCCCAACATGCATGGAATAGAATGTGGGTATTTTATATACACTGGGTCTCACCTTGAGGAGGTTACCCGAATTAACAATGTACAATTGGCAAGCAATCAGGTAGCAATTTTATTCTCTATCTATCTTTACATTAACAAGGAAATAGGAAAAGTAATATATTATACACGACGTACACAGAATTAGACAAGTTGATCTTATATTAAATATGAAGTATGCATGCGCGTGGAGTGTGGTTGGAATGGTAAAGGTACTCTAGCTGGACTCTATGTTTCGCATTGTCATTTGAACCACCACAGGGCTGCCACTATTAACCAGTGCTAACTCAACCCGGTGACAATATCAACCAGTGACCATTTTAACCAGTAAACCTAACCTAACCTAACCTAACTTAAACCTAACCTACTGTTTAAAATGGTCACTAGTTGAAATGGTCACTGGTTGAAGTGGCCACTGGTTGAGTCAGTACTGGTTAAAGTGGCACTGGTTTGAAGTGGCACTGGTTCAACTGACTTGTCACCAGACTCTATTATCATATAAGATAAGGCAGAGTTAGTTATCTATGAGTACGCAGCGGGTCAGGTGACTGAGGGGGTCAGTCCAACATGTAACAATCTACGCATAGGATAACGATATTTATTACTGAGTAGACGTACTGAGGGTTTGACTTTAACCCTTTTGCTGTGGGCTCATGTTTGGGGCTATTTAGGGCATATTCAGGCACTCCTGAATGATAAATCAACCAATCTGTTAAATGAAATAAACTAGCGAAAAATAGCTTCAAAATGAGACCAGAAACGGGCCCCGTACGTGGTCTGGTTTTCACCCGCGAGAAGCGGTGCCAGTGAAACGCCGTAAACCCGCTATTTGGTAGCACATTCGCTGGGGTCCGCGGGTGGGGGTTGGCTAACACTGCTGTGGAGACAGGAGCCAAAGGGGAGAGACGCCGCGCGAAGACACAGTCTACCTCAGTGAGCCCGCTCGCTGCTCTGAGGGTCGGAGGTGGGCCTCTCACGCTGCCCCCGCCCACTGACACTGTTTCGATTTTTAACGGTTTTTTACAGGCTTTTAAAGCCTGGAAAATTGCTGTAACTTGCCAGGACGTTCCAAACACACATCACCCGCAACGAAAGGGTTAAACAACAACTGATGGAATGGCCAGTTACAATAATAGGGGGCCAGATGGACAGACCACAGATAACTTCTGCAGGTTAGGCTGACAGATAATTACATACTCTTTGCGTCCCACAACCGAATGGGGTTTGCAGTGATGCTGACAGAGGGACCAGGAGATATCTACTACTCCTTAATTTTCCTACCACACGGAGACTTGTGGGCTTTGGGAGCACCTAGAGAGGTCTTGAGACACTACAGCGCCTAGGGAAGGTGAGATACCTTTCCCTAACATGGTCTGAGTACCTATTCCCGTCCATTAGGTCTCCCTAGGCCTTGATTGGCTGCACGGAAAAGGGCGCATTTGGCCCTTTTTTCCTAACACTGGCATAGGCCCTTGTCCGCTCACGGCGATGGGGGGAGGGGGGATAGCAAAGGTAGGACCCGCAATATTTGCTTCCGTATCCCCTCCCAGGTCCAATTTCCTGGGTGATTGTGTGGGGGGGGTAGCGCTGCGTCGTCCTGGTTCGGCTGGGTTTGACCTGGCCGTTGGCCAACCCTGGGGTCAGCTTCTTCTAGTGGTGATGTCACATCTAGGCGGTGGTAGGACCGTGGAACCGCTCTCTAGTATGACAAAGTAGTTTTTCCCTGCAGCTTGTTTGATCTGTGAATTGTGTGGTGTGTTGGTACACACTGTCCCTCGGAGGGACTTCCTCAAATGCAACCCGTTCTGTTTGAGAGAAAA
>CM064528.1:18457050-18604612 GCA_032716605.1 Paralithodes platypus | reverse complement strand
TTTCAGTATTTGGAAATGTCTGAACAAGCTGTGTTCATGAAGTAATTGATACATCCTTAGCTCTGCAGATTTTGGTTGACTGGGCAAAGTGAGGATAAAAGCTGTGGTGAAGATACATACAACTGAGAGATTTGGACTAGTTCTAATTCAAGAGAGGGTTCAAGGACATTGGGATAGGCTGACACCAAATTTAAAGCAAAGTCTTTTATTGCTGATGCTTCAGAGAGTGAACCTGTTGCTATTCTGGATAAAAATCCAAACTTGGTGTTAATTTCCTTGTATGCTTCCAGACGCTGACTCAGAGCAGTAATAATTCTATCAATGAGAATAAGAAACACTTCCGTTCTTAGTTTGTCTCTAGGTGATAACACGACTTCTTCTGCACCCCCTTCATTATAACGACGGTTTCGGATACTTACACGTTTTTGTTGTGACTTGTACCTGTCAAGAGCAGCAGCACCCTAGGCTAAACCTATTCCCTAAATAAGCTACATGATCCCAAGATTATTATAAAAATCAATATGAATATAAAATGTACATATTTGCCAATGTTTTCTTCATTTTTGCCAGACTTCATACACTCAATAATCTCAATTTATATTTCCGATCTGCTTATATTTGTAAAATTTATTGTCAATTTGTCTGATGTTTAGCTTACTTTTGATCACGATAGGCTTCAATGCATCACAGATATATCCTATATTTCACAAACATATATTGTCTCAAACTACTTTAATAAATGTCATGAAGGCAGAACTTAATAGTTGTACTAAATTCAAAATAGCCTGGCCAAAAACAATAAGAGGTGGTACTGGCACTAAGCACTAGCCTGTTAGCTGATCATCACCAACGTTGACGGTGGCGACGTGACTAAAAATATTTAGCTTAAAGTTGATGATAAAATAAAAATTTAACTGAATAAAGATTGTGTTCATTTTGGTATTAACGTAAAACTGCATAAATATGTTTATAGGCATTAACATAATAACATTGACAAAGGACTTTTTTTTAAGAGGGTAATGTCAAAACGTTTGCTGACCATTCTCAGATTTTGACGATATAATAGAAAACCACTTTCAAGGGGCAACTTGCCCTGATGTTAAAAAAAAATCTCAATATTCATGGGCCCCTCCTGAGGCTTGGTCCCAGGGCTACCGCCCCTAAAGCCCGCCCCCCCCCCCCCCCCCCCCCCCCCTTAATCCGCCATAGAACATTCATACATGGAATACATACTGTACATACATATATAAATACATACATATACATATGTACATACATACAAACTCACATACATATACACACATAAACACACAAACTCACATATCAAACATACAAATACACACACGCACATAATACATAATTACATACACACACACACACACGTTGTTGCTTATGTTAATTTGTATCTAAATGTTTCTGACCATTACACATGCCATCTCTCTCTCTCTCTCTCTCTCTCTCTCTCTCTCTCTCTCTCTCTCTCTCTCTCTCTCTCTCTCTCTCTCTACCTATATCCATCTCAATATACCAGACCAGACCAGATGGCTGGAGTAAAGTAGGAAAGGAGATCAATTGGACAGAGGAAGAACAAGCGGAGAAGTGAGAAGTACAGTAGAAGACTGAAAGTATATACAGTATATACCAATCTCTCTCTCTGTATATATATATATATATATATATATATATATATATATATATATATATATATATATATATATATATATCCATCTATCTATCCATCTACCTATATACATCTCAATATACCAATCTCTCTCTCTCTCTATCCATCTCAATATAACAGTCAGACTGAAACCTCATAAATCGCCTGGTCCTGACGAGGTATATGCTAGAGTATTAAACAAATTCAGAGATGAGTTAAGTTACCCATTAACATTTCTAGTTAACAATTCATTAGAAACAGGCTTAGTTCCAGAAGCTTGGCAGCTTGCCAATGTGGTTCCGATCTTCAAAAAAGGTGATACATCAATAGCATCCAATTACCGTCCCATTAGTCTCACATCAATCATAGGAAAGTTGATAAGAGTCAATTATTGCTAGAGAAATTAGAAGGCACTTAATCAATTCTTCTCAGCATGGATTCACTCAGGGACGTTCTTGTATTACTAATTTGCTTAGCTTTTTCTCAGAGGTATAAGAAGCTGCATAAAATCGTTTAAATATAGCTAGACAGAAATATATCAGACGTCACTCGTCTGGTACATAAAGTGTTAATTGGCCCTACCCTCTCCACCAAACTGCATGAGTTGACAAACATGTAATCAAGGCCAAACAGCTTAAGGGGGGAGGGAGGTTTTTTCTGGCCCCTCCCTTCTTCCTCATGTTTAGCCACATTAGTTTTGAGATTTTAAGACGTTTGCCCCTTTAATTTGGCGATTTTAAGATCTTTCGCCCTATTTTGTTGTCAATATTAAGACCTTGTGTACAATTTAGGTGCCGATTTTTTTCCTGGCGAGCGAGAACAAGTCTGGAATATAGTAGTAACCAGTCTTAGGCCAGGACATTATTCTATCGAAAAATTTACAAATTTATCTTGATGGGTGGTTTTGGGGGTGCCTTTGTTTTTAGCTAGATGGAGGTCTAGGGAGGAAACTATAAACACAAAACAACTAATAATATAAACAACAACAAATGCATTAGCAAATAAATACGGCCATCATCCCTTAAGATATTAGCATTTGTAAACATTAATATTTGCTTTGTGTCTTTAGAATAACTAAGATACCAGCCCTTGTTATAGATGTGGAGAAGTTAGAGCTGCATAAACTGTACTGTATGATGTGGGTCTTTACTTGCTAAGGAAGAGGTATCGGAGTGAGTAGTCGAATCAGGTTTCACACATTTATTATATTTAATAGTAGAATTATAGGACGTAGTAGTCCCAACATGGCATGAAATAGAATGGGGTATTTTATATACACTGGGTCTACCTTGAAGAGGTTACCCGAATTAACAGAGTACAATTGGCAAGCAATCAGGTATCAATTTTATTCTCTCTATCTGTACATGAACAAGGAAATAGGAAAAGTAATATATTATACGTCGTGTATTAGACAAGGATGATATATATTAAATAATGAAGTATGATGCTCGTGAGTGTGGTTGGAATGTAAGGTACTCTAGCTGGACTCTATGGTTCCATGTCAGTTGAACCAGTGCCACTTTAACCAGTGCTAACTCAACCAGTGACCATATCAACCAGTGACCATTTTAACCAGTAACCTAACCTAACCTAACCTAACCTAACCTACTGGTTAAAATGGTCACTAGTTGAAATGGTCACTGGTTGAAGTGGCCACTGGTTGAGTCAGTACTGGTTAAAGTGGCACTGGTTGAAGTGGCACTGGTTCAACTGACTTGTCACCAGACTCTATTATCATATAAGATAAGGCAGAGTTAGTTATCTATGAGTACGCAGCGGTCAGGTGACTGAGGGGTCAGTCCAACATGTAACAATCTACTCATAGGATAACGATATTTATTACTGATAGCGTACTGAGGGTTTGACTTTAACCCTTTTGCTGTGGCTATGTTTGGGCTATTTAGGGCATATTCAGGCACTCCTGAATGATAAATCAACCATCTGCATTAAATAAACTAGGCGAAAATAGCTTCAAAATGAGACCAGAACGGGCCCCGTACGTGGTCTGGTTCACCCGCAGCGGTGCCAGTGAAACGCGGGAAACCCGCTATTTGGTAGCACTCGCTCGCTTGGCTACACTGCTGTGAGACACAGAGAGACCCGCGCGAGACACAGTCTACCTCAGTGAGCCGCTCGCTGCTCTGAGGGTCGGAGGTGGGCCTCTCACGCTCCCGCCCACTGACACTCGATTTTTACGGTTTTTACAGGCTTTTAAAGCCTGGAAATTGCTGTAACTTGCCAGGACGTTCCAAAACATCACCCGCAACGAAAGGGTTAAACAACAACTGATGGAATGGAAGTTACAATAATAGGGGGCCAGATGGACAGACCACAGATAACTTCTGCAGTGAGGCTGACAGATAATTAAATACTCTTTGCGTCCAACAACGAATGGGGTTTGCAGTGATGCTGACAGAGGGACCAGGAGATATCTAATACTCCTTAATTTTCCTACCACACTGAGACTTTGGGCTTTGGAGCACCTAGAGAGGTCTTGGACACTCAGCTCAATAGGGAAGGTGAGATACTTTCCCTAACATGGTCTGAGTACCTATTCACTCCTTAGGTCTCCCTAGGCCTTGATTGGCTGCACGGAAAAAGGGCGCATTTGGCCTTTTCTAACACTGTCATAGGCCCTTGTCGCTCCGGCGATGGGGGGAGGGGGGATAGCAAAGGTAGGACCAGCAATATTTGCTTCCGTATCCCCTCCCAGGTCCAATTTACGGGTGAGTGTGTGGGGGGGGTAGCGCTGCGTCGTCCTGGTTGGCTGGGTTGACCTGGCCGTTGGCCAACCCTGGGTCAGCTTCTAGTGGTGATGTCACATCTAGCGGTGTAGGACCGTGGAACCGCTCTCTAGTATGCAAAGTAGTTCCCTGCAGCTTGTTTGATCTGTGATTGTGTGGTGTTGGTACACCTGTCCTCGGAGGGACTTCCTCAAATGAACCCGTTCTGTTTGAGAGAAAACAGTTGAAGGACGGGCTCCGGTATTGTAAAGCCCCAATGGTCGGCGATGCCTCTGGTTGTTTTGGTGTTGTACAGGGTTAGGTCTTTGGTGCGCCTGCTGTAGGTGACCCCGGCTGTAGGGTTGTGCCTGGTTCTGTTGGCTTTGGTGTGGTGGTCGGTTTGGGGGGCTCTGGTATGTTCCGGGGGTTGCAGGTGGCTGGTTGTTGTGGGCGGCTTGCCTTTCCTTCGGTATGACAATAATCATTGTTAAATATTTGGACATTACTTAGCATAATGCCTTTTTAATACAAGTCATTCATACTTATATTTAAAAGCACTTTCTGTTCAATAATACAAACAAAGTACAAATACAAACATTTGGATTATACTGTACATGTTTGAAAACAATAAGTAGCCTTAGTCGTTTTGTTTTACTTGTTTGCATACAAATATTATCTATATTATTATCATAATGAAGAGAACTGTGATTGGCTGGATTGAGTGTTTTGTTGTTCTTGTTTTTCGTCTGCAGACCCTCTGACGCACGGCTGCCTCCACGACTTTGAACAAACAAAAACTGTCCTTGTGTGCAGAGTCAAGATGAAAAAATAAACCAACCGGATTTCCTCTACTGACTGCATAACTCTTGCACTGTGAGATATATCATCTCCGAAGCCTTTGACGCAGTACACCTAAACACCTGTCTCTACAACATTGAACACTAAGACCAAAGTTGGTCGCAGAGCCTAAATGAACAAAGTGAATCTGTCGGATTTATATTACCGACGGGATGTAACGGAATCGGGATATATTATAGTAATCTACAATTGTTTGTATGTATGTATGTATATACTCAGGCCCAATCCCCATTTTTCCTATTTTTATTTATTTCCTATTTTACCCTATTTTATTATTTTTTTTGTTTTTATTTCTTGGGGGTGGCCGACTAAAGACAGCAAGAACAGGGACAACACAAGACAGAACAACGAACAAACACAGACAAAACACAAAATTCACACACATCTAGGTCACCCCGGAGAACACCCAGAGACCAGGGTCACCAAGGTCGCTCCAGCACTCCCCCGGCCCCCGACCCCCGACCACCCGGAGAGGCTCCGATCTCGGCAGGCAGACATGCAGCGGAGCCAAAGCCACAAGCCCACCCACCACACTTCCAGGTGCACCCTTCATATTAATCGTCTCCCCGGGCCAGGCGCCTGATGGACTATTATCTAGTCCAACTTGTGCCCGACCCCTACCCCCAAATGACCACGTGTTCACTCAACTATTCACAAGCTTTCTCCATTCATTCCTGTTTATTACCATTTCCTTTGCCTGATCTATAGTCATTCCTCTATCATCCAAAGCTTGTCTTACAGTCTCTTCATCTCAATGGTGGTCTTCCTGCCCTTCTATCTCCCCTTGTATCTGACTCACATATTCTCTTTGTAAGCCTTTCATCTCCCATTCGTTCAACATGACCATACCAGCTCAGCACCCTTCTGTCCACTCTGGCTGACAAATGTTCCTGTTGCCCCACTCTCCTACGTATCTCTTCATTCCTCAATCCGTCTCTACGAGTAACTCCACACATACTCCTCAAGCAGCTCATCTCCATCACATCCAGCTTTCTTCTCTCCTTTTTCTTCAGAGCCCATGTCTCAGCCCCATACATCACTGTTGGCACAACAATTCCTTGATACATTGCACTTTTTACTTTCATTCCGAGATTTCTCGTCTTCCACATACTTCCCATTGCTCCGAAAACCTTGCTTCCTTCACACACTCTCTGTTTTACCTCCATTTCCATACCTCCACTCCTGCTTATCGTTCCTCCTAGGTATTGAAAACACTCTACTTGTTCCAATATTTCCCCATCCACAATTAATTACATATTACACAATTAATGTACATATTTATATTAATTCTGCCATATATTACCCAATAACTTAAATTGTTCATAATGCAAGGTATTTCTTGTCAGTAAGCTTCAGGGTGTTTCCTTTTGTATGCGGCCTCCCACAAGTTACGTTTTCAATGATAGCCTATATCCACGGTCCCTCATTGGTCAACAGTTATAACGTATGGATTATACTATACCCTGTTGCAAATAAGGATTCCAGAACTCGTGAACCTTAACCTCTGTAACTCAAAAAGGGCTAGTGCAAACGGGCTGTAAATTGCCACACCTGTTCCCAGGCTAACCCTTCCCGATGGTAGACATATCAGCTCGATTACTGTTGTTGTTTGTGAGTTATAGAGGGTTTACTTACCAGCTTTACTTACCAGGTAGGGCCATGCACTGTCCACAGCTGTGTTCAGTGAGGGGCCCAAGACATGAATACAGGCACTCTAACTAGATGTACGATTAGTAGCAGTTACTGGGAGTCTGGCAGTGACAGTTAGTTTATTTTGTGCCCTCACTGGAGACTAGGTTTTTAGTTGTGTCTGTTTGCTTGAGTTGTTTGTTTAGGTGTTTGAGATGTGTGTTTTGTGTGTTTTAGTGATATTCGTGGAGGGAGTCGTGTATTTCTGCTGGGAGGCGTTGCTTGAAAAGTCTAAGATTTGGTGCAGTCTTCTGAAAGTGAGTTCCACCTCTTGACGACCCTGTGGGAGAAAAATCTTCTTCTGGCTTCTGTGGAGCAGTGCTGTACTTGGATTTTGTATCTGTGGCCTCTGGTGCCAGTCCTAGGGGCCATGGTGAAGAGGTCGGTGGGGTTGATAGGTGAGAGGCCATGGAAGATCTTGTAGCAGTAGATTTGGTCGTACCTGATCAGTCGGCCCCTGAGTGAGTGTAGTTTGAGTCTTTGTAGGCGCTCGTCGTATGGGTAGTCGCTAAGGCCGGAGATCTCCTTTGTCCATCTTCTCTGGACAGACTCTGTGAGTCTGCTGTCGGTCAGGTAGTCTTGGTTCCAGAGAGGGGACGCAAAGTCTAGAATGGGTCTTAGGTCGACCTTCAGGAGGGATAACATGAATTGGGGGGAGCGGTTAACAGTGCTCTTGAGCAGATTTTGGGCGACTCCTCCAGCTTTGTTGACCGCCTGGCGGATATGGTGGTGAAATTTGAGGGTTGTTGGGACGAGTACCCCAAGGTCCTTCTGCAGGTTTGACGGCTGGATGGGCAGGTTTTGGAGGAAGTAGATGGGTTGGGTAGGCTGGTTCGTTCTGTGGTGGGAGAAGCGCATGTGAGCAAATTTTCAGTGGCAAACCTTAGACCCCACAAGGAGGCAATTTCATGCAGCTGGTCAATGCTTTCTTGGAGGGTTGCCATACCATTGTGTGCTTGGGTTGAGGATGATGGGCAGCTGAAGTATATTTTCAGGTCATCTGCAAATATGAAGTATTTGCAGATTAGTAGTGATCCTATGTGGTTTATGAAGATGAGGAACAGCAGGGGGCCTAGGACGGAGCCTTGGGGGACCCCACTGAGTACTGGTCTTGCGGAGCTTGTTTTTCCGTTGATGCGCACCTTCATTTTTCGGTCGAGCAGGAAGCTCTTGATCCAGCTGAGGAGGTTCCCCGATATTCCTGTCTCTCAGTTTGTTTTTATATATATATATATATATTCTCTTTTAAACAGACGAGGTTAAAAGCAATAGCAGTTTCAGCATTCAGGATTTTATTGTTATAGCTTTCAATAGTTCTAACAATTTTCCTCTGGGGTTCAGAGATGAGGTACAACAGGTTAGCAAAATTCATGGTGGATCCAACGTTTCACAAGTAAACATCTTGCATCTTCAGGGGATGGAGAGGTAATGATTAGAACAAATCGAATTTTGTATAAATATGATGCTTTGTCCCTATTCTAATCATTACCTCTCCATTCCCTGAAGATGCAAGATGTTTACTTGTGAAACGTTGGATCCACCATGAATTTTGCTAACCTGTTGTACCTCATCTCTGAACCCCAGAGGAAAATTGTTAGAACTATTGAAAGCTATAACAATAAAATCCTGAATGCTGAAACTGCTATTGCTTTTAACCTCGTCTGTTTAAAAGAGAATCTATTACCTGGCTATACTAACACACATATATATATATATATATATATATATATATATATATATATATATATAATTTATGAGCTTGCCTCCCTTCGTTATTTTGTATAATGTTTACTCCCCTCTATAGTTTGCCGACCAAGGCTGATGTTTAAAATGTTTCCCCTAATGGGTTGCCAACAAAGGCTAACGAGCCCCATGCGCACACACACACACACACCTCTATTAACAGCGACATGTAGAAAACGCACATAAAGACACACACACATAGATCCAGACCTCAATTAACAGTAATACGTATAACACACACACACACACAAATATCCACACACCTTTGAACAGCAACATGTATAACACTCACACACACACACACACACACACACACACACACACACACACACACACACACATATCCACACACCTTTGAACATGTATAACACTCACATACAGACAGACACACACACACACACATACATATCCACACACGTTTGAACAACATGTATAACACTCACATACAGACAGACACACACACACACACACACACACACACATATCCACACACCTTTGAACAACATGTATAACACTCACATACAGACATCCACACACACACACACACACACGTTTGAACAACATGTATAACACTCACATACACACACACACACACACACACAAGGACAAACATGGCACTCATATTTCCCTGTGACGTCATTATGTTTTCCCGTATTATATTTCCCTATTTCACAGCCCCCACCTTTCATCCTCAACTGAATCCTATAGCCACCCTCCCCTCCTTTCCCCCACCGCCTGTGAATCCTATTATATCCACCCGGTCCCACCTCCTTTCCCCACCGCCTGTCAGTTTGTTACAAGACACTGGAGAGTACGCACGCACCATTCTTTACTCTCCATTCACTTACTCGTGATCCAGTGAGAACAGTGCACATAGTATTTGTGATATCAAGGACACGCATTTACACTCATAATTACAAAAAAAACAAAAAAAAAAATGGGGAAGGTGCCAGAGTATATACAATACATATATATTTGTTTGTAATTCGCTTTCCTTATACATTTTCAATTATAGAAAACTATCATAGAGCGTTTTCAATCGTTATATTTCCATAATGAATAGACATAAGGTACACACACACACACACATAACAATCATAATGTTGCCATAATACCAAAGGAAAATATACGTAACCTCACATAATCAGCATTTATGGCCAAAGTATGCTAATGAACACTATGGAATTTAATAAACAAAAATCAAATAATAATAAAGAAAAACAAAACAAAGTGACATATTATACAACCACGAGAAAGCATACACAATTAAAATGAAGAAGTCAACGTTGATCAGCAGGTTAAACAATGAAACGTTCTTACCGGTCCTTCTGTACCGGCGACGTCTTTTTATTATATTCTAGCTATATCTAGACGATTTTGTGCAGTTTAAGAAGGATTTGAGGTAGTAAAAGGGGTTAAGTGAGATAGTTCGAAGCCTGTTAATTGCTGGAGGCCCCTTTTTAAACTGAATATCGTCTAATAGTAGCTCGAATAAATAAAAAGACGTCGCCGGTACAGAAGGGGTTAATAAATATATGTGGATGAAAAAGACCCCGCCGATCTTGGTAAACAAGTATAGTGTAATTAATAACAATACTATAAACAAAACACCAACATTCAATGACAAATTTAAGAGGGTTTTCTTAATCCTATTAGGTGCAGGGCGGGCCAATTTGGAGCCTCCCAGTTATACTCCATTAGCTTGGAGATTTTAAGACGTTTAATCGCATTAGTTTGGCGATTATATGATGCTTCAACCCAATAAGGTGTCGATTATTCCTGGGCGAGCGATAGTGAGCCCGCAATTTGGGAGCAACCGGCCTTAGGCCGGGACATTTTTCTACCGAAAAATTTACACATTTAGCTTGAAGGGGGTCTGGGGGACGTTTTTTTTTAGTTTGAAGGGGGTTTGGAGAGGCGTTTTTCCAAGTCTAGCGGGTAAACTAAAAACACGTTGTTCGAAAATGGCTAAAACAAATAAAAACCTCAATAATAATTAAACAAAATACCATAATAACTCCCGAGACGTTGCACCAGATAGTGTTAACCCCTTCAGTACCGGTGACCTCCTTTTTCATTATATTCTGGCAACTATACAAGACGGATGATAGTTAGAATGATGGTTAGGAAGAACGTTTACTACAAGACGGATGATATTCAGGTTAGGAAGAACGTTTACTACAAGACGGATGATATTCAGGTTAGGAAGAAAGTTTACTACAAGACGGATGATATTCAGGTTAGGAAGAACGTTTACTACAAGACGGATGATATTCAGGTTAGGAAGAACGTTTACTACAAGACGGATGATATTCAGGTTAGGAAGAAAGTTTACTACAAGACGGATGATATTCAGGTTAGGAAGAACGTTTACTACAAGACGATGATATTCAGGTTAGGAAGAACGTTTACTACAAGACAATGATATTCAGGTTAGGAAGAACGTTTACTACAAGACAATGATATTCAGGTTAGGAAGAACGTTTACTACAAGACAATGATATTCAGGTTAGGAAGAACGTTTACTACAAGACAATGATATTCAGGTTAGGAAGAACGTTTACTACAAGACAATGATATTCAGGTTAGGAAGAACGTTTACTACAAGACAATGATATTCAGGTTAGGAAGAACGTTTACTACAAGACAATGATATTCAGGTTAGGAAGAACGTTTACCCATTCCAAGGTTACCGACCAGTTCGTTTAATTAATCATTTTAGCTTCCGCACATCTTTCCTAAGCTTCAAAAAATCGCGTAAATGAAGCAGAAATCAAATTAAAAAGACGTGTTATCCCGGTGACGTCCTTTTCTTTAGAGTGTGGCAACAATTAGAAGATTCTATTCAGATTAGGAAGGCGCTCTACCAATAATAAAGTGTTAAACTATCTCGACAAACCCTTTTATTAACTACCGCAGATCCTTCCTAAGCTGCATCAGATCAGGTCAGATGAAGGTATTGAGGGATAAGCCTTTACAACGGCACCTCGTATCTACATTCTACTTTTCCTATTTTTCTGAAGAGTGTAGAGAGGGGGAGAAGGGGTGTTGGAGAGAGAGGAAGCTGTTGGAGTGGCTTTGTATAACATCGTGTAAATATAGCTAGAATATAAGATAAACACACGTCGCCGGTCCAGAAAGGGTTACAAAGAAAAGTCAAGAATACAGAGTGGGGGGGGGGGGGACCAAAATATGCCGATTCCTTATTATCATCCTTTAAGGGGCAGGCAGACCGTTTTGTCTGGACCCCCTTCTCCCTAATGTTTAGCCCCACTAGTTTTGAGATTAAAAGACACTCGGCCCATTAGTTTGGCGATTTTAACACCTTTCGCCCCATTTTGTTGTCAATTTTAAGACCTTTCGTGCCATTTAGGTGTCGATTATTTCCCGGCGAGCGATAGCGAGCCTGACATTTTAAGAGAAAGCGGCCTTCGGCCTGGACATTTTTCTACCGAAAAATGTACAAATTTATCTTAAAAAAAAAGGGGGGGGGGTTTAAGCTTGATGGAGGTCTAGGGAGGACACTAAACAAAATATATGAATAAATGAATTAATAGACCAAACAAACGGACAGTCTCCCCTTGTTTTTCTAGCTATATGTTTATCTATTGATATATTTTTTAGCTTCCTTGCTAGACCCCCATCAACATTTAAAAAAATACTCCTTTTCAAGATATATTTGTACCCGTTTTGGTAGAAAAATTTCGATTCTTTCTAAAATTACAGGCTCGACATCTAAATGGCACGAAAGGTCTTAATATTGACAAAGAAATGGGGCGAAAGCTCTAAAAATCGCCAAACTAATGGAACAAACGTCTCAAAATCTAAAAACTAATATGCTTAACATGAGGGAGAAGGGGGTCCAGAAAAAGCGACTATTCCCCCCTCAAACGGATAACGAACTTAACATTATCTGTTGGCACAGATTCCAGAAGTCAATATGGTATATAGTGATAGTATAGAAAATATGTTAAGTACAGTTAGTATAAGTAGAAATGATGTGCTTAAGGAAATTGAGACTGAAACCTCAAAAATCGCCTGGTCCTGACGAGGTATATGCTATAGTATTAAAAGAATGCAGAGACGAGTTAAGTAGCCCATTAGCATTTTTATTTAACAAGTCATTAGAAACAGGTTTAGTTCCAGAAGCTTGGAAGCTTGCAAATGTAGTTCCGATCTTCAAAAAAGGTGATAAATCGATAGCATCCAATTACCGTCCCATTAGTCTCACATCAATCATAGGAAAGTTGCTAGAGTCCATTATTGCTAGGAAAATTAGAAGCCACTTAGTAAAATTTAACTTAATAAATTCTTCTCAGCATGGATTCACTCAGGGACGTTCTTGCCTTACTAATTTGCTTAGCTTTTTCTCAGAGGTATATGAAGCAGTAGATAGTGACAAGTCATATGATATTATATATTTAGATTTCAGTAAAGCTTTCGACAGAGTCCCTCATGAGAGATTGATGAGAAAGGTTGAGGCACATGGAATAGGAGGGTCGTTGTTGGGATGGATTAGGTCATGGCTAATTGGTAGGAAACAGAGAGTCAGCATAAATGGTACCAAGTCAGAGTGGGGAGCAGTCAAAAGTGGTGTCCCCCAGGGATCGGTATTAGGTCCCCTGTTGTTTCTTATATACATAAATGACCTAGATTTAGGTATAACTAGTAGGATAAGTAAATTCGCAGACGATACTAAAATGGGGAGATCAATTGATTCAGATAGCGATATAGAGTGCCTCCAAAGGGATCTAGATACCTTACATGAATGGTCAGTAAATTGGCAGATGAAGTTTAACATTGACAAATGCAAGGTATTAAAGATAGGGAAGATGCAAACAAATGTTAAATATAAACTAGCTAATTTAGAATTAGAAAATTCAGACTGCGAGAAAGATCTAGGTGTGTTTGTTAGCAATGATTTGAAGCCTAGAAAACAGTGCATAAGCGTTCGTAATAAGGCAAACAGGATTCTCGGGTTCATCTCTAGGAGTGTGAGTAACAGAACCGCTGTTATCTTAAAACTTTACTTGTCATTAGTGAGACCCCATATGGATTATGCTGTCCAATTTTGGTGTCCTTATTACAGAATGGACATAGTTTCATTGGAGAGAGTTCAGCGTAGAATGACAAAAATGATCCATAATATTAGAAATTTTCCGTATGAAGAAAGGTTGAAGAAATTAGGTTTACATTCGTTAGAGAGACGCAGAGTTAGAGGGGATATGATAGAGGTGTTCAAGTGGGTTAGTGGGATTAACAAAGGGGACATGACAAATGTACTAAAGCTCAGTGATAGCGAAAGAACTCGTACCAATGGTTTCAAATTAGATAAATTTCGTTTCAGAAAAGATATAGGCAAATATTGGTTTGGTAACAGAGTTGTAGATGGGTGGAATAGGCTACCAAGTGATATAGTGGGATCAAGAACGATAGGGAGCTTTAAGATCAAATTGGATAAGCATATGGACGAGAAGGGTTGGGTGTGAAGGGGGATCAGCCGGGTTGGGCCAATCAGCGCTCTGCAGACCCCCGTAATCCTGCGTTAATCTCTAACCGTTTTGGTAAGATGATCCTCAGGGTATTAGAGTATTGAGCCTATAATTGGGCTTTGTAATTGGGGTTGTGTGGGACAGGGATCTGCCTTGCTTGGGCCAATCGGCTTTCTGCAGACTCCCATTTTCTTATGTTCTTATGTTCTTATTATATTCCTACTAACCATCCCACTACAAGTGACCAAATTGTATAGCAAACCTAGCACTCTTTTTCCCACTAACCTCTAACCACTAACCTCTAGAACTAAAAAAAAAAAAAAAAAAAAAAAAAAAAAAAAAAGGGCTAGAGCAAATGGGCTGTACATTTCCACACCGATTCCCTGGCTGATCCTTCCTAAATGGTAAACATATTAGCGAGATTACTCTGGTCGTTTATGAGTTACGAGGGATAGTGGTGAAGATTATTGGCCTACCTATAATGAATATTTTTACCATTTAGGAAGAGTCAGCCAGGGAACAGCAGTAGAAAATTACAGCTCATTTAATAACTTGGTAATTAATCTAGAATCGAAACTTGTCCACCAAATTGACCACTTCCGACTTTCGAGCTATAAGGAAGTTGAAGCCGTAAACATCGATATACAACAGAAATACAATAATAATGTATGTTGCTGATGGATAGAAAGTATGATGAATTTAGGTTTGTATTTATGAATGTACTACAACTGTATTCTACAACATGGTAATTCTGCTAATGATCGATGTCTACAGCTCCAACTTCCTTATATATAGCCCAAATCGCAAATGGTCAATTTAAGTTAACCCTTTCAAGCTCCAATACACGTTTCTGTTCTGTTTCTGGCTATTATTAGACGATTTTATTCAGATTAGTAACGGTATATGGAAGTCAAAGGGTTGATTGAGATAGTATTTACCCTTTTAATACCCACAGATACTTTCTAAGCTGCATAAAATCGTTTAATGATAGGCAAAATAAATTGCTAAAACGCGTCAGAGCCTCAAAGGGTTAACATAAAGCCTACAAAGAATACACAAACAATAACAACGGTACTTTGACCTTATTGTCTATTGTAATTGTGAAACTGACTTGGACAACTACTAAATAAAAGGTTTTGTGTGTGTGTGTGTACTGAGAGAGAGAGAGAGAGAGAGAGAGAGAGAGAGAGAGAGAGAGAGAGAGAGAGGAGAGAGAGAGAGAGAGAGAGAGAGAGAGAGAGAGAGAGAGAGAGAGAGAGAGAGAGAGAGAGAGAGAGAGAGAGAGATAATAATAATAATATAGCCAGTCTCTCAGGAATAGTAGACCCCCTGAGGGTTGGGGTGTGTGTGTGTGTGTGTGTGTGTGTGTGTGTGTGTGTGTGTGTGTGTGTGTGTGTGTGTGTGTGTGTGTGTCCGTCCTGACCTTATATACCACAAGTTAAAAACAACAACACTAAGTACATTAAAAACAATAATAGCTACTGCACTAATATCATCATTACCAATATTATTATAACACACATATTATATATATATATATATATATATATATATATATATACTGTATACATATATACGTACAGTAGGCCTACATATATCTGAGCATGTTTTTCAATAGTCTCTCTCTCTCTCCCAACGTTAGTTCCCAGGAAATACCAAGTGTTCAAGAGTAGGAAAATACCCAGCATCGACTAAACCCCTTCACCACGATGACGTAATTTGCTTCTTTTTCTGGTAACCATTAACAGATTTTCTTTAGCTTATAATCTACCTCAACGACGCAAAGGGGTAAATGCGATCTCAGTAAACCTTCTAAATAACATAGGTCCTGCTTAAACTGCATAAAATCGTCTAATATTAGCCAGAAACAAAGGTAAAATAGGCGTCATCGTGCTGAAGGGGTTAAACAGGAGTCACATAAACATTGTAGGCCTATACGGCCGTTTTCTGTCACCAATTTTTCCCTCGCAACATTGTAAATGAAGTCCTTATCCATTGGTATCGTTAACTGTAGTCCATTCATTATAGGTAGGCCAGAAATAGATATCCCTAACCTCTGTAACTAAAAAAGGGCTGGAGCAAATGGGCTGTAAATTTCCACACCTATTCCCTAGCTGACCGTTCCCATATGGTTGTTGTTGTTGTTGTTGTTCCCTAAGCTGCCTGGCCGAACAGCCCCGAGTCCCTGAGAAAGGCCATGGCCACGATCGGGCTTTCCCACAGAGCTCTCATTGAGTGTAGATTGTGTTGTTGGCGTAAGTGGTTGTGTGAAATGCAGTCTTCTATGATGTGTTTAATGGTATGGGGTGCTGTGTTACATCCCGGGCAGGCGTCGACAACGGAGTCATCCAGTCTCTTCTGATAGCTCAGGAGAGCTGGATGGTGTCCGCATCTCAGCCTGGCCAGGTGGACTCTGTCCTCGCGAGGAAGGGAGGATTCGGAAGGATGGATTTCGGGAGGTCGTGCATGCAGCTGTGTGTTGTCTGTGAGTGAGTGGATGGATCGGTGAGAGATATGAGTATGGATGTGCTTCTGGATGTTGGTTCGGGGTGGGCAGGGAGGGAGAGAGGACAATAATTGTGTGTGATACCGTGTGCTGGGTGTTGTTTTGATATTTCTTGGTGTCTGTGGGTGTGTTGCCATGTAGTTTAGTGGGTGGTCTTGGTTCGTGGAGGCTGCTGCCAGGAATTGAGTGCCTCTCATGTCCAGATGGTCTTTGACTTTGAGGATTTTGGTTTCTTGATGTAGGTGATCTGTGGGTGCAGTAGCTGTGCAGCCTGTAATGATCTTCAGGGCTTTGTTTTGAATAGTCTGTAAGGTCTTATGATGTGTTTCAGCTAGGTTAGAAGCCCAGGCTGGGCTTGCGTATTCCATCACTGATCTTATGTATTGTTTATATACTGTGGTGGTAGTTTCTTTGTTGTGTCCAAATTTTGTGTGAGCAAGTGACCTGAGGGCGTTAAGTCTGGGTGTCAGTTTCTTTTTAATGTTTGTGGTGTGCTGTTTGAATGTCATATGAGTATCATATGTTACTCCTAGGATTTTGGGTGTGTGTGTATGTGTTAGGGGTGTGTTGTTTATGGTGAGTTGAGGGATGTATTCGTGTTCTCCTGTCCAACTTGTGAGCAGGGTTGCGGTGGATTTGGCTGGGGCTAGATTAAGTCTGTTTGTAGTGCACCAGCCATGTAGTGTGTTGAGATAGGGTTGAAGGAGATCTGTTGCTCTTTTTGGGTCATGGTGTGTGCATGTGAGTGTTATGTCATCTGCATAGGAGGCTAAGTTTATTTGGGGCGTATTGGGTGTAGTTATATCGTGCATGTACAGATTGAAGAGTGCGGGCGATAGGACGGATCCTTGTGGGACTCCGTTTGGAAAGTTTCTGATTTTAGATGACTGACCGGCAAAAGATACGTGTGCACATCTGCCTGCTAGGAAGTTGGCCAGCCACCGTTTTGTGTTGTTGTGCATGTTTGTGTTGTAGATTTTGTTTGTTAGGTTGTGGCGGGGGATGGCATCGAAGGCTTTACTAATGTCGAGTGTGGCTAATAGTGATCTGTGTGGTGGTCTAGCTGAATTGATGCCGTCGAAAGCTCTTTGTGTAAGGTCTGTGAGAAGAGTGTTTGTGGAGTGCAGTGGCCTAAAGCCATGTTGTGTTGGAGCTAGGGGTAGGTCAGGTGTAATTAGTTGTAATACTAGGCGTTCCATGACTTTGGAGGGGGAGCAAAGGAGTGTGATGGGGCGGTGCGAGGAGGGTAGCGTGGGGTCTTTGTTGGGTTTGGGGAAAGTGATGATGATACCATGCTTCCAAATGTCTGGTATTGTGTTGTGTGAATAGCTGTAGTTTGGTAGAAATATTAACTCGATTACTCTGATCGTTTAGGAGTTTTAGAGGCTAGTGGTCAGGATTACTGGCCTACCTATAATGAACATGGTATAGACTCAAGGAAGATAATGTTATGAAGTAAATAGGAGGATATTTGAGAGCATATTTGCATTTGAATAGGTGAACTAAAGGTAGGGTATTTTGTATGTGGTTGAGTACGTACATAACTGTAAGGGGGTGTTATTATGTGCCCCCTCTTCCTCATGCTTAGCCCCATTAGTTTTGAGTTTTTAAGATATTCGCCCTATTAGATTTGGCTATTTTAAGAACGTTCACCCCATTTCTTTAGCAATTTTAAGACCTATCGTGCCATTTAGGTGTCAATTTTTTTCCTGATCAGCGATAGCAAGCCTGCAAATTTGATACTTTCCACAAACTTTCTCTATCAACTCTGTCTTAACCTCGAAAGCGCGATAGGGCTCACAGAAGTATCTGTATAGCGTATGCGATAGGCCTAACAGAAGACAGCCCATGAAAATATACTCAAAAAATGCCCCACAGGCACTCAAATGGAAGCAATATGTGATTAGGTAGTATATTCACTCTCCAGTACCTCCTTTATCTCCCCTATATGTATCCTCCCCCCCCCCCCCACCCCTCCCTCTCCTTCCACCCCTTTCTCCTAACACTTCCCCCCTCCTCAATTGTTGGCTATTTTTCTTCTTATTTGTGTGATTCCTCCCTTTCCGTGCACAAAATATGGTGAGTAACACTCCCTTACACTCCATTCTCCCCTTCACATGTGCGAGAGAAAGCTAGAGCCTTAGTGTGCCTCAAGCAGGCTCAGGAAGCAGAATTAAGCCTCTCTCTCTCTCTCTCTCTCGCCTCCATCCTTATCTTATTTTACAAACTCATGGTCATCAACTTTCGGGACTTCGGCTAGACTTTTTCTATTGCGCTAGACATATCGAAGGCCTTCGATAGAGTCTGGCACAAATCTTTAATTTCTAAACTACCCTTCTTCGGTTTCTATCCCTCCATCTGTGCCTTTGTCTCTAATTTCCTTTCCGGCCGTTCCATAGCTGCGGTTGTGGACGGCCATCACTCACTTCCTCATCCTATCAACTCCGGTGTTCCTCAGGGCTCTGTCCTATCTCTTATTCTCTTTCTAATTTTCATAAATGATCTTCTCAACTGTACCTCCAGCCCCATCCATTCATACGCATATGACTCTACCTTACACTACTCAATTAGTTTTCCTGAACGCCCCAGCCAGCAATCTCTCAAAAATAAACGTAATGAAGCCATACAACACTTATCTTCTGATCTAACTACTATTTCCAATTGGAGCAGAGAAAACCTTGTTGCCTTTAATGCTTCCTAAACCCAATTTCTCCATCTATCTACCCGTCCGGAACTCCCAGCGGACTACCCCTTATTCTTCAACAATACAAAAATCAATCCTTCATCTTCTCTCAATATTCTTGGTGTCTCTTTTTCTTCTGCTCTCACTTGGAAGGACCATATTACCAGTCTTGCTAAAGCAGCCTCCCAGAAGCTGGGTGTGTTCAACTGCCTCAAGGGGTTCTTGGAAATATCAGCATTAGAAATATCAGCATTACTGAGGCAGAGGTACCGAGATGTTTAGATAACCTCAATGAAAGAAAATCACCTGGACCCGATACAATTTTTCCTAGAGTTCTTAAAGAGGCTAAATGGGAGCTCTCCAAACACCTGACGCTGATCTTTAACAAATCCTTGGAAACCGGCGAAATACCTTATGAGTGGAAGCTTGCGAAAGTAACACCAATTTTTAAAAAAGGTAGCAAATCTTTACCTAGCAATTATCGTCCAATCTGCTTGACCTCAGTAATATGCAAAACACTAGAAGCAATAATAAGAAACAGGCTCGTTAATCACTTGGAGGAAAATAATATACTTAAAGACACACAACATGGTTTTCGCAAAAAACGTTCCTGCTTAACAAACCTTTTAGACTTCTTCCATGACATCCTAAATCTATATGACGAAAGTAAAGCTGTAGATATTATATACTTATATTTCCAGAAAGCCTTTGATAAAGTTCCACACAAACAGTTATTGATGAAATTGAAAGCACATGGTATACAAGGTGGCGTTCTCCAGTGGATAGAAAATTGGCTTAGTGAAAGGAAACAAAGAGTAGTTATTAATGGGGAAGCATCAACGTGGATCAATGTAACTAATGGTGTACCTCAAGGATCAGTGCTGAGGCCAGTCCTTTTCCTAATTTACATTAATGACATAGATGAGGGTCTCACCTGTACAATCTCAAAGTTTGCAGATGACACAAAAATCGCAAATACCGTACTGACAAATGAACTTGTAGATATGCAAAACAATCTAAACAAGCTTTCACAATGGGCTAAAATCTGGCAAATGTGCATCAATGAAGATAAGTGTAAAGTACTTCATATCGGATACCGCAATAAAAAGCAGACTACTCGATGAATGGCACCCAGCTAAAGAGTGTAGACAGAGAAACTGATTTAGGAGTAACAATATCCAGTAACATAAAACCAAGTCAACATTGAGCTGAAATTGTTAAGAAGGCAAACAAAATTATAGGTTTCATAGGTAGATAATTTAAACATAAATCAAAAGACATTATCCTCACCCTTTACAATTCATTAGTCTGCCCACTTTTGGAATACTGCGTTCAGTTCTGGTGCCCCTACTATAAAAAAGATATAGACAAATTGAAACGAGTTCAACATAGAGTTACCAAGATGATACCTTGTCTTCGGAACAAACCATACGAGGAACGTCTTAAAGAACTAAATTTATATCCATTAACCAAGCGCAGATTGAGAGGTGACCTTATTCAAGTTTTCAAGATCATTAAAGGTATCGACAACATGAACTGTAATAAACATTTTACAATTGACCGATCAAACTACACGCGGGGAAATGGCTGCAAAATCATTGGTAAATTATTCAACTGTAACGAATCCAAGAATTTCTTCTTCAATCGAGTCGTCAACTTGTGGAATGGGCTTCCCCGAGATGTCATAGATTGCAACACCGTTGATTCCTTCAACGTTCCCTAGACAATCACCTTGCCCTGAACCCAAGGTTGACTGCATTTGTCATTGAATAAATATTATCTTTAGTAGTGTTTGTTCAATAACCTAATAGATCTTAATATAATTTCCCCTGCCATGAACTAAGCCCCAGGGCAGCACTTCCTTCTCACATCTTTCCCACATTCTCTCCGAAATACTGTTTCAACACTTGGAACGGCAGTGTTTTGGAGGGCAAGTAACCTTGAGGGGTCGCATGACCTGTTGTTGCTTCTTTTCCTTTGCACTCCTTTACCCCATGCACAGCTTCTTGCTCTGTACAGGGGCACAGTGTATCCTTGTATTGAGTATTGTTCACATGTGTGGGGAGGATCCTCTCACACCGCACTCCTAGACAAAGTAGAAAGGAAGGCCTTTCGTATCATTAATTCCCGCCCACTCACCAACTCTCTGCAAACTCTCTCTCTTCGCCGCAATATTGCATCTCTCTCGCTATTCTATCGCTACTACAATAATCAGTGCTCCTCAGAGCTCTGCCAGTGTATACCCCCTCCTCTACGTAGGGTACATGGTACCCGTCTTGCAACACAATCCCACCCCTACTCTGTGCAACTCTCCAGCCCAAGAGTGAAACGTTACTCTCAGACTTTCTTCTATTCAACAGCTGAGCTCTGAAACTCTCCCAAAATCAGTCTTTCCCTCCTCCTATGACTTAAATTGCTTCAAACCCCATGTGTCCAGGCATTTTAGCTCGAACGTCCCTTGATTTTGGCCCTGTCACTCTTTCAACTATGGGGGAGGCACTCGCTACAGGCAGTTCTGCCTTTCGTATCCCTCACTCACATAGAAAAAAGAAACAAAAAATCCACCCCCTCCCGCCACAAATATAAGTTTTTCACTAAATATTTGCTGTTTACACATATTTTCTGGTCTTCACTGTTCATATGTTCATCATATAAGTAAAAAAATCGCACCTGGAGAAGAAACAATGCTTTATATGGTAAATATAACAAATTCTGTCAGAATTGAATGTTTTTTTTCGCATACGCGGCAGTTTTAACCCGGGAACGGCGAGGGGGGGTATTGAACTCGATGCCCATGGGCGAGCATATAGGCTCCATTCAGGCCTATAATCAGGCCTATAATCGTCATTTTACGATAAATATCGTTATTACTTATTCATATGAGCCTATTTTACCTTCACTATGAAGATAGTAACCTGTAACAACAATAAAACAAGTTAAAATATAATTTTTCTGATCAAAATCGTGAATATACATGGAGCAGCCCATTCATGAATTATGGAGCAAATTGAGGCAACCCCTCCCTCCACGAGGCCTCAAGCCACACTGAACCTACTCATTCACACTCTCGGTTGTGTAATACTCGCTAGGCACGTAAGCACATCCTCCACACATTTTGCTAATGTTAGCACAAAAATATACCAACGAATTAGGGAATAACAGGGAAAATAGGTGATAATTGAAGGGGGAGGGGAAAGGGGGTAAGGAGGGGATGTGGAGGAGTGATATGAGGTACTGTATAGAAAAAAAACAAAAAAAACAAAAAACAATTGTTTAGTGCTACTGGGGCCGTTTAAATGTTTTTTTTTAGGCCTCCCTCTTAAGAGTTTTGCCTCCCTCGCCCAGTAAAACTTCTTATGAGCGGTGCCACCGTTTATGGGTTATACGCCTCAATTGTGCGCTCCTCAGGTAAATAAAAATTATGGTAAGAATTTTGGATGGTGCTGATAGCCTCTGGCTAGGATTTTGGGTAGTCATGATGTCTCGTTTCTATCCATTAATCACACACTTCTCACAAAAATGTCAGACAAGGAAAGCATCCCTATATAACTCATAGTACTGTATATGTATAACCATACAGTATTGCTATCACCGAGTGTGGGGTGCTATCCTAATAACTATTCACTATGACGACTCTAAGAATTGTGACACATAAGCCTGTATTCTAAAACAATTCTATCCCTTCGCAGCGTGCGATACCAAGCGAATACTGTGGGAATGAGCCACTTTACGACAATTATTACCTAATGCTATCACGGCCATTAATATCCATTGCTTAAATTAGGCCAGTTTGATAATATATTTATATACCCTGTATTATTAAAAGATCAGACTTACTTCCAATTTAGCTGATACAGCAAGATATTTTCTACAGTTCAATCGTGTAAAGGTTAAATGAAGAGGTACCGGTACACAAAGTTCCAAATAGCGGTATATCTCACCATCCTCGGAACAGCGCTATCAACACACCAATATAATGGTATGCATAATTTTCTTTCCAGCTTAATTGATGGGATACTGTAAATTATATGCTGAAATAATATGAAGGTTTACAATATGATACACAAGACGATTAATTAATTTCCGAACGCTGTAATCACTATCTATCTATCTATTGCCCGACGCCGTGATCCCTGTAATCACTAGGTCAATATAAAATTAAAAAATGAAAAAGAAATCACAATCAATTTATCTTATACAAAAAAGATAATGTAGTAAAACTTAACTCAACATACAGTATTCCTAAAACATTCCCTTTAAACTCTATGGCCCGAATTCAGAACAGTGGTTTAAACCGAATGCTAGACTACTCGGCCCACGGGACAGCTCGGCTCGGACAGCTCGGCCCACGGCGAGACAGCTCGTCCCCGTAAAACCGAGACAGCTCGGTCCAGTGTTAATTGCGAGACAACACGGCCTTTCACAACCCTTATTTGCTTCGACAACATAAAAACGATATAGATGGCTATATTGATCATTTTGGAATCACTACGTCCCTATCTATTTATGTATCTATCTTTTCGTTTCATCAAACACGTGACAATTCATTAACTTTAATTTCTCGTATTGATCATTTTGGAATCACTATGCGATTCCAAATCTAACCTAACCTAACCTAACCTAACCTAACCTAACCATAGCATACCATGGGGCCGAGCTGTCTCAAATAATGGGCCGAGCTGTCTTGCCGCCGTGGCCGAGTTGTCCAAAAGTGGGCCGAGCTGTCCGAGCCGATTTGTCCCATGGGCCGAGTCGTCCAGTCACCTTTAAACCTCGGATTTCGGGGCAGGTTTAAACCCGGGATTGAGATTGAGATTACATTTTTCTACCGAAAAATGTACAAGATTATCTTGAAAGGGGCTCAAGGGGGGGTAATTTTAAGCTTGATGGAGGTCTATGGAGGAAACTAAAAAAAAATTATAAAAACATACAGTACTTAAATGAGCAAATAAATAAGTGCACATAAATATTTTCACATAAATCAAAACCAACATATGAGCTAAACAGTACCCCCTGCCCCCCTCCGTGTCAATATAGATGTGTCCCCCTGGTGGTGTAAGGTTAATGTGAGTACTGTTGGTGTCAGGGGCCAGGGAGCGAGAGGAGGCAGCACGGACATGGGCGCCCATAGTATGGCTACATCCTCAGGAACACTTTTTCCCAGATGATGTCACCAACTTCCTACATCATGTCACTCCCAGGTATAGTACTAATTATATCCATCATTAGTGCGATATTAAAACATTCTTGGATTAGTATGCTTATGCAAAGATTTGTATACAAATTTAGCACTACAATAAGCATTTACAAAATATGGAGGCGATTCATACTTAGCCACCTTCTCTGGGATCAAGGCTTCTGCCATAAGATAGATAGATCATCAGTGTAATTTCTAAAGGCCTTGGGATAGATTTGCATGTGTAAGCCCTAATTTATCATAAGGTGATATTCCATGTGTCATGATAGAAGTGCAACGTCTTTATTCAAACAGAGTCGATTGACCTAGGAACACCTAGGATTGGGTCCTGAGGAATGACCTCAGGATTAAGATTACTTTATTACGGTACATACTGTAGTTCGGGCATGTGGAACGTATGTGAAGCGAGACAATGATTAAGAGAATGTATGAGAGTGAGGTGGAAAGATGGAGTTGAGAGGTATACGAGTGAAAGAGGTGTTGGTTGGGAGGAGGGGCGTCGATTGTCAGGGGGCAGAGGTACATGGGGGCGATTCATTCGTGGCCACCCCTTTGGGGATCATTGCATCTGGCAATAGTTAGAGAGATGCAGAAAATTGTGCAGCATGGACAAAGGTAATCAGGTGACCAAGGCATGCCTGTACAAAACATGGAACATACTTTCACACAAAAGATTCAAGTATTAAATTTTCTTGAGGTCCTATCGCAATACCCTTATTCGGTGTCAGTACAGTACAGTATATTGTTTAACCAATTACTGGATGCCCAACTCACCTAATTTACATACATGCTCTCCTTCACCCTTGCCCAAATCCAAGATGAAACCACCTCAACTTTTCTTTAGACAATGAACTGAAGGGCTCTCCTTCACCCTTGCCCAAATCCATGATGAAACCACCTCAACTTTTCTTTAGACAATGAACTGAAGGGAGTCAACATTAGGGTAACCAGTGTTTAAACAAAATAAATTCTTCACGCTTTAAATACCTTTAATAGTGAGCATAGGTGCAAGTCAACCATTAAATATTGTCCTACTATCAATTCCCTGAGCAATGTGTACGGTAACTATCGCATTAAATCTAGTGGAATGTGGCTTAATAGTACAGTATTACATACAGGTACTGTACTGTAATTACTGTATATGCAAATCTGTGAAGTACCAAATAAGTTCAGCACATAAGTACCAATAATAATGCCTATTGTTATTGGGGGATGAGGGGGGGGTCCATATTGATCCTAGCTTCACTGAATGGCTTAATAACCATAACTAGAATATAATGTAAATACTGTATATGTATTTTGGGTACATAGTACATTATACTATTATGTTGTAATAGACCCGGTATGTGAGTCTGACAGACAACCAACACTATGGACTATTTTGTTTAACTTGGTGAATTTGCACTTGCTCTTTTTATGCAAGAACTGTTTGTAATGTGTAATGTATTTCTTGTGTTTGTTATTATACTTGAAAGATGTTATTCAGGCACAGTACCATCAGCCATTCAAACCAAAGTAGAGTTCACAAGCCCAAAGGGACCAAGTGTTAATTCGCCAGGTAAAACAAAATAGACTATACACACTATAGGTAGCACCAGCAAACTTGACAATAATTATGATCCCTTAACTTCTTATAACTCGAAATGAATGAAAGCAATCGGGATGACGTTTCTATCATTTGGGAAGAGTCCACCAGGAAATAGGTGTGGATATTTACGGCCAGTTTGCTCCAGGCCCTTTTGAGTTACAGAGAGGTCAGGGATCAAGATTATTGTCAAGTTCATTGGCGCTACCTATACCTGTCTATCAATTGCCAGATGCCCTAATCCCCGAGTAGGTAGCCACGAATGAATCTCCACCATGCATCTTTGTCCTCTGTCAGTCGACATCCCTCCTCCCACCCGACACCCCTTTCACTTATATACTTCTCCCTCTCAATTCCATTCTTCCACTTCACTCAGTCTGCTTCTTCCTCTCTGCCCTTCCACCACACTCTCATACACAACACCATATTTTAAATAATGTACAGTACTGTAAAATAAACTCTAATTTCAGTAGACAGAGAGGAAATGCGACACGGGACGACGGAACGGACAGAAGTATCCCTCTCCTGCCAGAAGGGCCAAACAGCCAAGATTACTTCCTCATCACAGATTACGATTTTGGTAGGTTAGAGTTTGACGTTAACACATTACCTAATAGATCACCACTTTGGTAGGTTAGTCGAGGATTATGCTGTTAAGGGGAGATTTTTAAGAAGTTCGACGGATTAGTTTGCCAATTTTAAGACCTTTTACCCCATTTCTTCGTCAATATTAAGACCTTTCGTGCCATTTAGGTGTTGATTTTTTCCTGACGAGCCTGTAATTGTAGGAGGAATCAGCCTTCGGCCGGGACATTTTTCTACCAAAAAATTTACAAATTTATCTCGAAGGGGGGTCTAGGGGATGTTTTTTTAAACTTGATGGAGGTCTGGGGAGAAAACTAAAGAAAAATAATAAACGATAAATATATTATTCTTAAAATTTGCTAATATATTTATCGTTTATTATTTTTCTTTAGTTTTCTCCCCAGACCTCCATCAAGTTTAAAAAAACATCCCCTAGACCCCCCTTCGAGATAAATTTGTAAATTTTTTGGTAGAAAAATGTCCCGGCCGAAGGCTGATTCCTCCTACAATTACAGGCTCGCCAGGAAAAAAATCAACACCTAAATGGCACGAAAGGTCTTAATATTGACGAAGAAATGGGGTAAAAGGTCTTAAAATTGCCAAACTAATCCGTCGAACTTCTTAAAATCTGAAAACTAATGAGACTAAACACGAGGGAGAAGGGGGACCAGAAAACCGGCCCATCTCCCCTTAACTCTGTCTGGTCCCAGGGTAGTCATTTTGGGATCCCACCCCCAGTTTGCACCATTAGTTTGGAGATTCTAAAATGGTTTGCCATTTAAACCATTAAAATGGTTTAGGAGAAACCGATCTTTGACCAGAACATTTTTCTACTGAGAAGTACAAATTTAGCTTGAAAGGGGATCTGAAGGTAATTTTCTAGCTTGGAGAAAGTCTAGGGAGGCAATTTTTTAGTCTGGAAGGCATACCAAAAATATATTGCTTGCATATGGCAAAAACAATCAAAACCATCAATTGTGAAAACAAAAAACTCAAAACCACCCACCACAATGTCGGATCAGCTAATGTTAACCCCTTCTGTACCAGCTACATCTTTTTAACTATATTCTGACTACTAATAGATGATTTTTGTGCAGAATAAAAAGGGCCCCCAACAATTAACAGGTTCGAAGTATCTCTCTTACCCCTTTTTGCTATCACACATCCTTCTTAAATTGCACAAAATCGTCTAAACATAGCTACAATAAAATCGAAAATACGTCGCTGGTAAAGAAGGGTTTAACCCGTACAGCCCCAGCGACGCGTCTGACGCGTCGGCGATGTATGTAATGCACAGCCCCAGAGACGCGCCTGACGCGTCACCCTAATTGCGCCGACCGTAACCTCAGGTGTAGCCACTCAAGAGGGCTCAGATTTGTATGGGAACTGTGTACGTATCCCACGCAACCGTGCCGATGGTTGAAAACTCTCAAAGTCCACGTGCATGCGCGCGAGCGCGCAATAACCTGTTTTTTGGGGATAATTGCCTTCAATTTTTTACTCTTGTAAAATCCGTTTTCGGGGGCTCTGTAGGACCATTTTTTAAGCTTTTTGAGCGGTTTTTCGTGGTTTTTCCTTCATTCCTAACCCATTCGCTATTGTTTCTGGAATAAAACAATTTTTTAAAAACCGGCCGGGTTCTGGTGCGCAAACATTACAAAACTAGCCGGGGCTCCACGGGTTAAAGGCGTTTAAACATATAATTACAACCCATGCTGCTGTTGTTAGAGAAGGCGTCTTTAATTATAATCCACATAAGGGGACAACTTTATGACAAAACTAAAATTTCCACACACTTCGAAATGGCTAAAATTCTAGCCTTGGATAGAGCATGGATGATGATGCAGTTTTTAACACCATGCTAGTGTGTGTCCTTGTTACAAGGACTTAACTGGACATTTACCACGAATCGCTAGACCGAGCTGCCCAAACTCTTGCCGTCTACCAATGGCATGGTGTGGGATTGAACTGCAGACCCTTTGATCAGCAGTCAGACGCGCTACTGACCATGCAACTGCCCGTGGCGTGGATAGAGCATGGATGTTTTCCTATTTTCTTAAGGGAGCCCACCTTGCTTTTTTTCTCTTTCTCTCCCTCTCTTTTTGGCCTGTATCCATTCGGCCCCATTCAGCCTACTGTTTTAAGACGTTTACCCCCATCCAGGTGTCGATATTTTCCTGGCGAGCGGTAGCGAGCCAGCATATACTGTATATATATTTTTGTTTTGACAGCAAGCTAAATTTGTACATTTTTTTATAGAAAAATGTCTACGGCGAAGCCGGATTTCTCCATACAATACTGGCTCGCTATCGCTCGCCAGGAAGAAATTGACACCTGGATGGGGATAAACGTCTTAAAACAGTTGGCTGAATGGGGCCGACTGGATATAAGCCAGGGAAAGAGGGAAAAGGAGAGAAAGATATAAAAAAAAGCCGGTGACCCCCTTTAACATTATCTCCTGGGCTTATAACTTGATTCTGTGTGAATGAGATGGTGTATCGCCATTTCTGGCATTGAGCGCCATCTATAGGAAACTATATTTGTCGATGATGGGACTACAGTACAAGCAGATCCTGTTGTCGGTTGTCCTACAGATTTAGCTCCACTCAAGGCATCAAATCCAGGGGCTGGAACCTATATCTATCCATCTTTCTATCGATTGCCAGACCCTTTGATCGCCGAGGAGGTGGCCACGAATGAATCACCTCCATATTCCGGTGCAATTTGTTTGATTCTCTAGCTTGTTTCGGGGGAGGGTCGCAGTATACAGTATAGTGTATGAGGTGCATGTGGAATGTTATCGTACTGTTGCAATGGCTGTGAATGTAATCTTTAACTAGTGTATTCAGCTCCCCGCATGTCTAAAGAGATAAAACAAAGAATAACATGTGAAGCTGCCGGGCACTGATCTGGCTCTGGGTTCACTCACTGGCTATAACCGTCTGCTTGGAGCCAATAAAAGTCTTACCGGGTATAAAAAAAGTCTGTCAGACAGTCAATCCTTAGATAGACCAGCCCTGGTCACCTGACGGCTATTATTTAAGCTACATAGTCACCTGTAAATTTATCTTCAAATTGTTTATACCTGACGGCCATTATTTAAGCTACATAGTCTCCTGTAAATTTATCTTCATATTGTTTAGCTGAAAAAACAATATTATTTGGAAATGCATTGGAAATAATTTTCTTGCAATGCAAGTTTATTATTTCTTATCTTAACACTATTAATAACAAAAATGCCAATACACTCTAGCACCTCCTTCTTGTATCATGCTTACATCAATTCTTTCAAATTTTTGGACATTATTTCTTATTAACCATTTACTTCCACAGGCTGTCCTAACTGCCCGCTGCCGGAGTTCCTTCACGGCAGAAAACCCAGGCAGTACGACAACCCTCCCGTGTACGCCGTCATCCACTCATGCACCCCACCCACACCCATATCATCACCCAGCTATCCCTACAGTTACTCCACTAGACGAGATGGGAGGAGTGTTACAAGCTCCCCGGCAGATGGGCCTGATGTTAATAATGTAGTGTGGGGGGATCAGGATTCAGGAAGCGCAAACGAGACTTACAATACTGATTCAATTTCACACAATAACCAAAACAATACTGATAATAATAACATAAACCAAACTAGTCTCAAGACCAATGCACTGCCAAACGAACTAGTCAACGGCAACCAAACCAGCCCCAACCTTAGCCAACCTCCAAGCTATCTCGACGTTGAAAACCGAACAAGACGCGAGATCAGCAGCACATTAGAAGAGGCAAAATCAGAAGGACACAGATCCGAGGAAAAAGCGACAAGCCAGCAAATATTCACAGTGACCTACTGGATGTTCTACCCATTTAACCAAGGCAAGAACGTCTGCACGGTCAATCTGGGGTACTACCTGGGCCGCACGCTGAAGCCCCGGGTCGGGGGGCACTGCCACGGGGAGGAGGTATCCATGGGGGACCATGTGGGAGATTGGGAACATGTCTCCATTCAGTTCCAGGTTAGAGCACCAGTCATTATTGTTTCAAGCATTTTTAATGTGAAGTTTCTTGTATAACCTCTGCTTACTTTGTGTCTGTTTGTATTTATTGTTTATCTTTTTCTATTATTAATATTGATGTTTTTTTGTTTTTTTTATTGTTCTTGTTAAAAGAGTACTCTTTGTTTAAATCTGTTATTACTATTTCATATTTTGTAATTATTTGTCTTTCTATTATATCTATTCATTGTCGATAGTATCAATTGCTTGCTTTTGTGATTTCCTTAGTTTATTTGTACGATAAATGTAGGTTATTTGTAGGGTAGTTATTAATAGGGGTCACTTGAGGCATGCTATGCTTACAGATACCTACCCGATAGCACTATCGTTAGTGAGTGCTATACAGTATATGTATTTTTTGTAATATTATATATATCTTATTAATTTTTATTTTGTACTATTGTTAATGTCTTGTCAAGTTGCAAATTTGATTTTAATATAACATTTTAACACTAATTGTAGTTTCTTTTATTCATGCAGAGTTTAGTAATATTTGCCAGAACGTCCCGGACTTCCCAAATTGACTAATTCCCTGAACGTGACGATAGTGCGTTGTTATGTGTGCAATTAGTTTGCTTGGGAACCAGATTAACTTGCTCATGTAGTAATGTACACCCTATGTGGTGGATTGTGTTCTTTCATTTCATAAATTTTATTTTAGTAAGCGCTGTTTCCACATAGCGATTTTGATATGTTGTTTTGACTTTATATTGTCTTTGTCCCAGTTTTGGTTTGACTTTGTTTGCAAGTTTTACATTTCAATTTGTATATATTGATTTTAGTAGTTATTATTAATCTAGATATATCCCACCTTTACTCATTTCAATCAGAAGACAACTATTTTTATATTTTTTCTTATTATAATGTAAACAACAATAAAGTTGCTCTTACAGAATTGAACACCCGCGCGGCTTTCTAGGGCCTTTCCTAGCTAATGCTGAGAGAATTGGGTTCTAGTCATGTGGTGATGGGCTCGTCTATCAGAGTTAGAGTTGAGCGTTCTCTGCCTTATCCATACTTACTCTGACGTTTCCTTTTATAATACTGTACAGTATATATATTTTCTAGATCTTAAGTGGCAACGTCTCTTCCGTGGATTGACCTCTCTACTGCCAACATAGAGGTTGGCAGACTGGGAGCCAAAGTGTAAAAAATGTCCGTTGCCCCTCAACTTTCCCTTCATAATTGTTAAGGGGCACAGGGCCTTGGGTGGGGCTTTGATGTCCCGGGCATTTCCGCACCCTCCTCAGCCCCTCGCCTAGGAGCGGCTTCGGTCACCTGGGCTTTCTTAGTGGTAAAGCAGGGACGGTTCTGTGGGGGAGCTTGGTTATGGCCTTCGCCTTGCTCGGGACCTTGGGGCTGTTCGGTCAGACAGCCTGGGGAACAACAACAACAACAATTTATTCTGTATCAATAACACTACTCAAGTTTTCGTTAAGTCTCAGGTATCTAATAATAGTACAGTACTGTATTATGATAGTAGGATTTGTATGACTATTAACAAAGCTGAATCCATGAACTCAAAACATTTAATGCACCATATTTCCCTCTAATCATCATATCCTAAATGCCAACGTCTAGTGCCATTAATACTCAAAATTAAATTATAACTGGGTGCTAAAACTTACAATGGCTTACCTTATCTGAGTATGATAAAGGAAGGGTGTTGTGGACAAGGAGTAAGTTATTAATTAATTGGTTTGTTTTTCCTCTCACCTCGCCTTTATTTATGTCATATTAAATCCCTTCACCACTATTACGTAATTTTCAAAATATTCTGGTTGCCATTAGACGATTTTCTTTATTTTGTAATCTAACTATGCGACTCAAATAGGTAAATACAATCTCAATAAACCCTCTTAGAAACATAGGTTCTTCTTAAACTGCATAAAATCATCTAATTATAGCCAGAAATTCAGAATCAAAGGTAAAAAGGCATCATGGTGCTGAATGGCTTCTTAAGTATCCAGGTCCTGATTTTTACTTTATCTACATCTATATACGGCTTTCCCGTACCCCAGGACAGCACACCACTGCAGATGTATGTATCCACCCATAATTTTGGAGCCTATTACACCTACCACCGCAGCCGTCGCCAGTTTCTATACTCCAGACAAGACACCAGGGAGGGCCTACCACTGTCACCCTCGTACCCCCGAACCATAGACCTCGTGGGTTCCAGAATGCATCTCTTTTCTACTAAGGGATCGCACGGACTCTGGGCTGCTCCAGGTAATTATAATGCAAAACTTGCAAAATAAACAAACCAAAACAGGGACGATACAATATAAAGACAAAAGAACTTATCAAAATCACTATGTGGAAATAACAATTAAGCAAGTTACAATTTTGAAATAAAAGAATACAAAACCACCACATAGAAAGTTTTGATTGTGTTTGCTGATAAATTATAGAAGAACAAAAAATGATCCTGTTCTGTCTTTGCTGCCATGGAAATAATTATGACAGTATATTCAATTTAAAAGGCCTTGGGATATTACAGCATGTTTAACCTTTGTTTACGCAAATGTGACATTGCAGATTGGTTATTTTAAAAGTTCTCATCCCATATCTTATTTGATCTACCATTAGATGCATCATCCACCATTCTTCTTCAACCAAATGTCTGCATCCATTTTCATCACGACAAAAACAACCTCAACTTAATCTTGTGCATCTTGTTACTGACACACTTAACGCCTAATCGCCCTCTCAACTCTGAGCTCGCTTCTATCTTTCAAGGAAACACTACATATCCATTTCATAATTTTATCTCGGTATAAAAGATAAGGGGAATAAAGTGTTTATGTGGTGTGAACAAAGTGGATGGACTGAATAATAAAGTTGTGTATGAGTCTTCTGAAATGGAAAAGCAAGCTCTGGGCATTGAGTGTGGAGTAGTTGAGTGGATAAAAAGAAGTACCGGTACTAAAAAGTGGTTTGGCAACATACAAAATAAGAATGTCAAGAAAGATACATGAAAGTCAAGTAAGTGGAACAGCTGGTAGTGGTAAACTACCAATGGTATGGGAGACGAAAAGTGGAAACATTTATTGAAGGAATACTTCCACATAATGCAAGGAGCATTGTGACTTGGGTAAAGGAAGCATGTCTTGACAAAGTAGCCTGGAGGCATATTTGCTATGGCCATCCTTTAGCAGGGGTTTCCCCAGGGGGAAGATGGTGTCAGAGATGATGATGATTTTATGAATTATATGAAGAGAGGGAAGGGGAATTAAGTGAATTGCATGAATATTGAGATGAGAGGAAAAGGAATTTAAATTAAGGGGAGATGGGTCGTTTTTCTGGTCCCCCTTCTTTCCTCATGTTTAGCCGCATTCATTTTCAGATTATATGACACTCGGCTCATTAGTTGGCAATTTTAAGACCTTTAGCCCCATTTCTTTGTCAATATTAAGACTTTTTGTGTCATTTAAGTGTCAATTTGTTATGGCGAGCGATAGCGAGCCTGTAATTTAAGAGGAACCGGCCTTTCAGCCGGGACATTTTTCTATCGATAAAATGTACAAAATTATCTTGAAGGAGGGTCTTGTGTGTGTGTGGGGGGGGGGGGGGGGAATGAGAGAGAGAGAGGAGTTAAGCTTGATGGAAGTCTAGGGAGGAAACTAGAAACTTGATAAAAAGATATACAATTGAGCAAATAAACACGGCCATCCCCCTTAAATGTACAGTATGATTATCTTTGTGTGTGTTTTAGGGATCCACCGGTACAACTACCTGCCAGTACTGGATGATGAGACTGCCAACGGTACACCCTGGAGGACTTGGACCAACTTAACTGTGGTGGACCTCGCACAACCTCACACCGCACAGCCTCACAGGTAACATTTACTCTTCCTACCTATCAGCTTCGGACAAGTATGGTATATTAACTACAGTATTGGCTATGAGTTATTATGTTTTTCACACCAACCAACTTCACATCTAAAGTCAATTAATGAAATCAACAAATACATGTGGCAGTCCGAAGACTCGAATCCAGGATACTCGCATCGAAATTCCGTGCACTATGCTTAACCCGCTGAGCCCCGGCTAGTTATAATATTTTGTTCACCCCAGTCCCAAGCCATTTTCACTTTTTGTTTTTGTTTGCTAAAATGGAAGACAAGGGTGAGAAATGGGAAAAAAAAAAAAAAAAACAAAAAAAAAAATCACCTCGGATATTTATTTTTTTTGGGGGGGGATATTTGTTGAGCCAAAATGGAAGAGAATGGCGAGAAATGAAGAAAAAGAAAAACTCACCTCGGTCATTGGGGGGGGGGGTCGAAAGTTCGTCTCCCCCGCATGACCACCCGCCCGGGAGCACTAGGGTGAAAACTGAGTATGGCATTGTACGGAATACATCCTAAAGAGTGTCTCACATAAATCTCAAGCCTCTAGCTCCCATACGACCAGAGTAATGAAGGTTCAAAGTGGCGGTGAACTAAGGGTGTAAAGTATCCCCACTAAGCCCACCACCACCGGCCGCGCGGCTGTCTTGGCCCGCTCACACCTACCGGCCCGGCTCGCACACACACTACGGTACCTCCCCCTCCTATTCTCCCGCCATTTCCTACCTTACGAGCCACGTAACTGATTTTAATATGCCGGACGCACGTGATGCGTCGCTGGGAGCTGGTGATCAAACACTGCCGACGCATCACGTGCGACGCTGGGATCCAGTGGGTTAACGGGTAACAGCACCGCAGGGGAACTTGGACTAACTTGAACTGTGGTGGATCACATATAACCTCACACCACATAGCCTCACAGGTAACATTTATTCTTGTTAATGAACGTCCAAAAACCTGCCACCTGATCAAATAATCACTATAAAAATCACCATATCCAGTACTGTAATACACTCCACATGTTATTTAAATGACAGAGCCAAATAGATATTCCATGAATATTATTGTTAAATTAATATATACTGGTAATTTATTGGGTTAGAGATGAGACTTTAGTGCTGTTGACTAATGCCACAAATAGAGGGTGATAAGTTGGTTCAACCAGATTGGAAGTTAAGAATCCCCTACATCCCATAAATTGTGTGCTTTATGTCTACTCCTTGAATGTCTCTTTCATATTGTGATAATGAGCATGCACTTGTGACATCACATGTGAAAGAATCCTCTGAAGGCATCCTCCTGACATAATTCCTAATGTATCTCTGCTCTGACCCCCCCCCCCAAAAAAAAAAACACCCCTCTCTTTCCAATATGAGATGCAGCCCAATGACGACTTCCAGTTCCTGGATCGAGCCTAGAGGTTTTCTCAACGTTACCTCCCAGAAGCTGGGCATTTAGATTATCCATGCACAACTTCTTGAGAGTTTACAACTTCCCATAAAGGATTTTTTTGGATTACAAAATTAGGAATATATGTTTCTTACATAATTCTATATTACATAAGCTACTAAACTCTCACTTGTGTGTGCTGTACTTATAACTGTCTTGATGGTGTAGTGGTTAGAGCGTGTAATGAGATATCCTAGGTTCAAATCCTATGAGAATCACATGCTTTCATTAATTTCATTTGAGAGTTATTGGTGTTAACCCGGGAACTGCGGGGAGACTCTTAAGAGTTCCCCCGGCGGACTGCGGGGAGACTCTTAAGAGTGAGTGAAAAAAAAAAAAAAAAAAAAAAAAAAAAAAAAAAAAAATTGGCCCCTGGGCCATGCAAAATCTCAGTCCTCTACCTCCCCTCCTTCCCCGCTTTCCTCCTCTCCTTCAGTTATCACCTATTTTCCCTGTTATTCCCTTATTCTGAGGTATATTTTCGTGCTAACATTAGCGAGTTGCAAGCAGGGTGTTGTCATCACTGATGGCAAGCGAGTGCAAGAGAGGGAGAGAGTATCGATCGACTGTGTCTCAGTGGCCTTGGGGGAAATTGGCGGGAAAGCAGCTTGCCTCACCCATACATTATACAACTCGCGGGCTATATCTCCGATTTTGACCATCCAAACGCTGTTTTCACTCGTTTTATTGTTGTTTCAGGTTAATACCTTTATAATCAACCCATAATAGGTGTATATGGATAAGTATTAATGCTATTAATGGTACAATGAATATTTTAGTGACGGAAACACCTCAAATACGTCAGCACAGGGGGACGTTTCCAATTACCCCCATGCGCACTTGTTAGGTTAAGAACGATGTTAAAAATAAAATGAAAATAATTACAATTCTATTAAAATGTAAAACTTGCAAACTAAACAAACCAAAACTAGGACAAAGACAATAAAAAGGCAAAATAACTTATCAAAATCGCCACGTGGAAACAATGCTTACTAAAATAAACATAATATAATATAACCTAGTAAACTCTTTCCACAGGTCCTGGTGGGATTATCATGGTCGTTGGGGCAACCCAGGAGTGCGGTGTCACATATTGATGGCCGGCATGTGCGAGGTGGGCAGAGGACCCACCGGCATACCTTCCAAAAGAATTAACTTCCCATGTGCTTCTTAATAAGGGAAGATGAGAAGATTGTACTGTATATTATTTTGTAAAACTTGCAAAATAAACAAACCAAAACTGGGACGACACAAGATAAATGTCTCATATGTAAAAATGCTATGTACAGTCGCGCTAATAAGTGATGTCCCGGCACCAAGTATGTTTTGATTAATAATTATAATTGGTATCATGTAATATCTAAGCTTCATTTCTTCCTATCGAGGTAAATATACAAACATGTTCCTACACTTACCCACCCTATTCAACATCTGACAGACATTAATACAGCACAGAGCAAGCCAGACGTAATGACAGCTGGGGCATGACTTATTAGCGTGACCGTACAGTACAGTACTGTCTATTAATTATTATCTGACAAATTTGCAATATGTCTCTTTGATCTGGAGAATGCTATTTATTAAAATGTAAAACTTGCAAACAAAGTCAAACCAAAACTGGGACAAAGACAATGTAAAGTCAAAACAACATATCAAAATCGCTATGTGGAAACAACGCTTACTAAAATAAAATTTATGAAATGAAAGAACACAATCCACCACATAGGGTGTACATTACTACATGAGCAAGTTAATCTAATTCCCAAGTTAATCTGGTTCCCAAGCAAACTAATTGCACACATAACAACGCATTATCGTCACATTCAGGGAATTAGTAAATTTGGGAAGTTCGGGACGTTCTGGCTGATTGGCTGATGGCAATGTTGTGCCGCCTCTCCACATCTTTCCCCGTAGAACTAGGGCAGCTGAGAGCGCCCATGAATTTACACTTTCTCCTCCACAATGCAGAACTTCTGCTTATCAGAATTCATTTATCCCCAGAGCTACTACTCTTTGGAATTCACTTCCCTCGAATTGCTTTCCACAAACTTACAATCTACAAATGTTTAAATCCAGTTGTTACAAACATTTTATGAATGGAGGATGCCTTTAGGCACATGGACCTTTTTGTTTTATCTGTGTTTTTCCTTCCTCCGTTCATTGTCTCTTTTAAAAAAACAAAAAACAAAAAAAACAAAAATGTGTACTATAGTTCTTATGTTTGATTTGCAACTGAATGATGCTCTTCAGACACAGTAACATCAGAAAATTAGATCCAATTAGAGTTCTATGACTCAAAACAAACAAGAACAAATTCACGAGGTTAACAAAATGGTTAACGGTATGTCAGTGAAAAATGTCCTGTAAAGATGCAGGATGTTTGTAGGCTGGAATATACAAAACTCAATTGTTTTCAACTTGGCAAAGTTTTTTGTTTCTCAGCAGCTGATTATTCGATAACATGCCAATTCTGACCATGAAGAGAATGCCTCTCCCCCTGAAAGATAAGGTGTATGCCTTATGAGTTAGAAGTGCAATGATGTATGCCTCAGAAACATGGGCCGTTAAAGTAGAGGATATCAACAGAATGGAACGTAATAAGATGAAAATGGTGATATAGATGTGTGGGGCCAGGCTGCAGGATAGAATAACAAATGATTAGCTGAGGAGACGTTTAGGTATAAAGAGTATTAGCGAGGTGATGTGTACAAGTAGACTGGGATGGTATGGACATGTGGAGAGAATGGATGAACAAAATTGGGTGAAAAATTGCAGGTCTGTTATTATGTAGAGCAGATTAACCAGACCACTGAGCTCCATACGGAACTCTCATAGGTCTGTGATTGTGGAGGGAGCTGCACCAAGGGGTGGACCGAGGAAGACATGGGATCGGACTATACGTGCCGATCTCAAATCCAAAAACTTGACAAGTGAAGCAGCCCTTAACAGGGTTGCCTGGAATGCTGCCATTAGGACAAGAAACTGAAACTGCATGTATGTGTGGAGCACTCAGTCTTAAAATTGTATGTATGTATGTATGTAATTAAAGGACACATAACAAACTACCGTCATTTGGGGTTAATTGGATCAAAATTTAAACTATTTGAGTGATATATATTGAGTATACGGCTAAAATAAAAAACTTTATAAGACTTTTCTATACTACTACATAGGTTCTTGTACATGTGTAAATTTGAGCTACTTAGCTACTCACACTTATTGATGATATGTTGCAAGATCGCAGTCCGAATTACCCCATGTTTTGGGGTAATTCGGATGTTATATGAATTTAACTCAAATTCCAGAATAATTCCATTATAAACACTTATAAAAATGTAAACATAACCATCATTGTACTAAAACTAAGGCCACCCCCCAAAAAATGTATACTGGTAAGCTAAATAAAATTAATGTATGCAAAACAGTTGGTTTCATCGCACAATATGATCCCCAAAGTCGTCAGTGAAAGTCACACTCGACTTCATCATTACTGGTTTACCCAAGATCATTACTATATCACTCACTGCTGTAGGATATAAATCCTCTTCGTTAGGTTCTCTTTCCTAGAAATTATAGTGAAACTTTAGAATATTGGTACCTGTGATCCGAATTTCCCCACCTCTCAACTATGTTTATTATACAGGTAGTTTCTTAGGGAATTGGAGTGATATTTTAACCATAGATACCTTATTATAATTGTAGTTCACCATGCGGAAATTACACTTCTTGGTCCACTAGTTTCCTGGTACCGACCAATTGTAGTTCCGAGTTCCGCGAATTGGTGAATCCGTGAATCTTGTTTATTGGATCTTACAGCTCTCTATTAACCTTTAATAAGATTATTTATATGTTGAAACATGCAAAATTTAACGACAAAACCAATGGTATCTTTCCAGAAACGATCCGACCAACCAAAAAAAAGTTATTCACGATATTAGGAAAACTTTAAAAAAGATCCGAATTACCCCATGGAATCCGAATTACCCCAAATGACGGTACTGTATAATATCTCTACATCAAATGATTGCCAATTTTTATAGTGTACACTCAACCGTCCGTTATCACGGGTTTGGTTATAGCGTTTCACCGTTATCACGCATACCTAAAAAACCCAACTATTCTGTTACCACGGGTCCTAGAGCCGTTATCGCGGCCCCTTTCTGACGGGAAAACTCGAAAATCACTTGCGCAGTGTTGCCAGAGCTTGGGTTTTTATACAAGATCTTGGGTTTCCGACACCTGCCTTGGAGTCTTGGATATTTATATATATATATATCTTGGGTTTTTATACGTGATCTTGGAGATTTTAGGTCAGGTTCCTTGGACTTTTCTATTTTATCCAGTGGCAACACTGCACTTGCGCATTTTCCATCCGCCATCTTTGTTGTCGTCAACATAAGCCAGACGCTTCTGAGTCCACCCGCCTTTTACTTGCTTATTTGTGCCTAAACCTCTTATCTCTCGCGTTAATGATGTAGGAATTGAAAGCCCGAAACCATCAAAACACAGTCAAGTGACGAAAGCCACGGAATCGACGATCATACGATGGAATAGGCTAGGCCTAGGCTATGCTAAATAGCCTATGATTATGTTTTCAAATAAAGTCTATGTGGTAAGTAATATCCTCATAATATGTATTTTTATATATTTTCAATAGATATTTATTGGATGTAGGCTTATTTAAGGGGAGAAATGGGTACTTGGACGAATCTGGGGGTCGAAAAGTTGGGACCTGGGAACCAACTTATTTTTCCCCATAAGTTATTAAGTTCCATTATCGCAGTTCTCGTTATAGCGGCACTAATTAGGCACCAATTAGGCGCGATAACAGAGGGTTGAGTGTAATTAACAACATATTTGGATGTAAATACATTGTAATAGCCGAGAAATTAGAATGAAGATGAGAAATGTTTCCCACAGTTTAACCTATAAACAGCGAGCTGTGTGTATTGAACACCACTGTTCTGGGCGACGATATTAGGCTCCATTCATGCCTATAATCGTCATTTTACGATAAATATCGTTATTACTTATTCATATGAGCCTATTTTACCTTCACTATGAAGATAGTAACCTGTAACAACAATAAAACAAGTGGAAATATAATTTTTCTGGTCAAAATCGCGAATAAACATGGAGCAGCCCATTCATGAAATGTGGAGCAATGTACAAAGGAAATCAAGCAACAACAGGTCTAGTGACCCTTCTAGGCTGCTTGTCCTCCAAAACACTGTGGATCGTGTCCAAACAGTGGTTTAGAGTGGGTAAGGGAACATTGGAAAGGGAACTAATGTTTGTGGCAGGATTAGGAAGTTAGTAGGGGACAGATGGGTTAGTAACTGATGGGAGGATAAAATAAAGTTATTCATTTACAAACGCAGTCAGTCGCGGGTTTGATGCGAGATATTTGTCTAGGCGAAGTTTAAATGAATCAACGGTGCTGCAGTCTATGACATCTCGGGGAAGCCCATTCCATAAGTTGACAACTCGATTGAAGAAGAAATTCTTAGCTTCGTGTGAGTTAAAAGATTTACCAATAATTTTGCAACCGTTTCCCCGCGTGTAATTAGATTGGTCGATAGTGAAGTACTTACTACAATTCATATTGTCGATGCCTTTGATGATTTTGAACACTTCAATTAAGTCGCCTCTTAATCTGCGCTGGGTTAAAGGAAATAGATTTAATTCTCTAAGACGCTCCTCGTATGGTTTGTTCTTTAGGCTAGGTATCATTTTGGTAACTCTACGTTGAACTCGTTCTAGCTTGTCTATATCTTTTTGGTAATAAGGGCACCAGGATTGAACGCAGTATTCAAGAAGAGGGCGGACTAAGGAATTGTAAAGGGTTAGGATAACGTCTTTGGATTTATGCTCAAATGACCTGCCTATAAAGCCAATTATTTTGTTTGCCTTCTTAACAACTTCTGAACATTGTTGGCTCGGTTTTAGGTTACTCGATATTGTTACTCCCAGATCGGTTTCTCTGTTTACATTCTTAAGCTTAGTGCCATTCATCAAATAGTTTGCTTTCTCATTTTGGTATCCGATATGTAGTACTTTACATTTATCCGCATTGAAACTCATTTGCCAAATTTAGGCCCAACATGACAACTTATCTAGATTGTGTTGCATATCGTCAACTTGTTCTTTTGAGAGTACGCTATTTGCAATTTTTGTATCGTCAGCAAATTTTGAGATTGTACAGGTGAGACCCTCATCTGTGAGGCAACTCCTCCCCTTGTAAGGCCTCAAGCTTGACTGACTCATTCACCCCATCATCTAGCTCTGCCAACACACTCGCTAGGCACATAAGCACATCCTCCAAACAGTTTGCTAATGTTAGCACAAAAATATACCAACGAATTAGGGAATAACAGGGAAAATAGGTGATAATTGAAGGGGGGAAGGAGGGGATGTGGAGGAATGATATGAGGTATAAGGGGTATAAGAGGTATTAGGGGAGGTGTGGTGGAGTGGTCTTGCCACTGGCCTGGTAATCCAAAGGTCCCGGGTTCAAATCCCGATGTATCAATGGGAAGATATTATTGGGATGGAATTTGTGCTGTACCTAGTATCAGTGCATTACCACAAGCCCACCGAAACGTCAATAAAATACCCTCATTGTTTCCTGATTAAATAGCACTGTATGAATATTCCCATATTCACAAATATGCTATAGGGGTGCAATGCCTGATGAGTTATCTGCTCAACAGGTGGCGTTGTGTGTGTGTAAGTGTGAGAGTCCGAGTGTAGGGGGTGAGACAGTGAAGCACGGGAACGAGGTGGCTTCAGAGATGGGGTCGTTTCGGGCCATGAGTGAGCACCGTGCCTCATGTGAAGGCAAGATGGCAGGTGCTCGTTGTACTCTACGTGCTTCACATGTCTCACTCCCTAGACTGGAACAAGACCTCACGGGCTTCACTGTTCATTGTAAAGCGGTGAATGTTAAGGCTCTCAGCCTATGCCCGAGAGGAAGTAAGTTGGAATATAGAAAAAAAAAAAAAAAAAAAAAAAAAAAATTATGTGCTACTGGGGCCTTTTAAAACAAAAATTTTAGGCCTTCCCTCTTAACCTAAGACGTGCGCATGGGGGGTATGAGACACCACACGCCTGTGCGCACGTATTTGAGCTGTTCCCATCACTAACATCGTTATTTTACCATAAATAGCATTAATACTTATCCATATGCGCCTATTTTACGTTGATTATAAAGGTATTAACCTGTTACAGCAATAAAACAAGTGGAAACAGCGATTGGATGGTCAAAATCGGCGATACAGGCCGGAAGTTACATAACCAAAGGCTGAGGCAACCTCCCTCCCCTCCACTCCTCCCCACGTCTGGAGAGAGATTGTTGATCGATACTCTCTCTCTCTCTCCTGCACTCGCTTGGTAACAGTGATGACAACGCCCTACTTGCAACTCGCTAATGTTAGCACGAAAATAGACCACAGAATAAGGGAATAAAGGTGATAACTGAAGGAGGGGATGTGGAGGAGTGATATTTGGCATGGCCCAGGAAAAAAAAAAAATAATAATTGGGGTTAAGAGCTTTGCCGCCATTGCCCAATAAAACTTCTTAAGAGCTTTTCCGCCGTTCCCGGGTTAAAACAAATACAGTACTGTACAGTATATGACATTATAATGGATGTGCACTTCTTTCCTGAAAGATAGAATTAACCCCTTATCTACCGGTGACGTCTTTTTAATTTAATTTTGGTTACTATTAAAAAGTATTAGACGATTTTATTCAGTATACAAGGTTCCTCCAGCAATTAACAGGCTTGGAACTATCTCACTTAACCCTTTTTACTACCATAGATCCTTCTTAAACTGCACAAAATGGTCTAAATACAGCTACAGTAAAAGTAAAAAGACGTCGCCGGTACAGTAGGAATTAACAGTAAGACTTTGAAGGGGCAACTTGGTATTTAAAGCCTAGTGGTTGTGATACAAACAGGAAAGTTAATATGTGGCATGGGTATATGAAGTATAGGTCAGCCCATTGTGTCTCATTTTGTGAGAAAATTGTACTAAAAGTGTGCCAACCAAATACATTTATATAAAGTTACAAAGAATATATTATATTGTACTGTATATTAATTACTCCCATACTACAATACTACCAAATGAAAGAACCAATATCTCAAATGCTTATTAAATAATCTGTGTTTAAAATGGATTACAGGCTAATGAAAAGCCTTGGAAGGGACAGACCTCCAAAAACATGAGAAAGGGAGGGTGAAGGTATAGAATGTAAACGTGAGATGTAGAAGATAAAGATACAGTTGAGAGAATAAGAGATTTGTTCATATTCAGTCCCAAAACTAAGTCCCTGGTAGCGGGTTTCCTTTTATTTTATATATTTAATCCTTGTCAATATATTTTATTTTTGTTTTCGCTTCCTGCCTGGGTTTTGTGGAACTCAAAAGAAAGATGTATTGTATGTACTGTATGTATATACTCAGTCACATAGCCCATTGCTGAGGGTGGCTGACTCGAGACAGAGACAAAGATGAGAAAATATATACTGTACAGTACAGTATAAAAATGATCAAAACAATGCAATTTCATACAAATATTCCTGTACTCCATCTCACATTCAGCCCAGTCCCTAAATAACATTGCCCTGGTTCGCTACCCTGAAGGAGATACATCAGAGAGAATGAGAGAGATGTGGAAGGAAAATATAGCCTAGACATTTCTTCCATATCTAGTTTTTGTCAATTAAAATGTAAACTTGCAAACAAAGTCAAACCAAAACTGGGACAAAGACAATATAAAGTCAAAACAACATATCAAAATCGCTATGTGGAAACAACGCTTACTAAAATAGTTAAATAAGTTACTGAACCAAGCCCTGTGAGAGTCTTGTTCTAGACTCAGTGGTCTGGTTAAACAAACTTTTAATTAATTAATTACTGAACCAAGCAAGCATATGCAATTAGTAAAATATACAAAGAGACAGACTGATATTGCATATAATAAATATTTTTGTGATATGACCCAGCCAGTAGTGCAGCACTCAAACACCTTAACCATTGATGCCATACACACATACACCTCACACACAAACACTAGCAGCTAAGTACTAGAGAAAGATACTTGTAATTTGGAGCACATTAAAGATATTAGTACTGTAGGTAGATACACTAACATACAGACAGGTATGTCGGTATATAAATACAGTAGATACATAAGTAGAGTATGGTAAAGTATTTAATATGGTACACCACATCAAATAGAAAGGCAAATAGAAATAAGCATAATATTTCTTAACACTAATTGGGTCTTCCTGCCTGGGCAAGGTGACACAAAAAACACACACAAGAAAATAAGAAAATTTAAATTCTAAACTTGCAAAACAAAGCAAAACCAATAACAGCACAACATAAAAACGAACAAAAATATATAAATCACTGTGGAAATAATGTACAGTATTGAAGATTTAGCAATACTGAAATATTATGAAATTATATAGTCAAATTCTTTTAATCCGGAAGGCAGAGGAACGCGGGACTTCCGGATTAGCAGATTTTCCGAGGTATCAGATTTATACATAAAAATGGCCCTAAAACACATACAAATTTATAATTAATTAGAATAGAGGCAGTGCGGTGAAGTTCCGGTGGTGTAGAGGTGTAAATCCAAAACACTCGATTAATTGACTTAAGATAGACATGAATCTTATTTTATAATCTTATTTTGGGGGAAAAATAATATATTTTGTGGGAAAAAACCTTCCGAGGTATCGGGCATTCCGAGGTTTCAGCCTCCGGATTAGCGGAATTTGACTGTAACATAAAACCACCACATAGAAGGTACAGTAGCCCAACTAAGTTTTGCGACAAAATTAGGTACGTGGCACCTGTCTAGCTTGCACTCCCGTCCCAAGCCCGTGTGGTCGTGTCTAGTAGAGACCCGTGGTGTCTACGGCAGGCGCCACCGCCTGCGATACCACAGCCAGGACACACAGACACAGTACTCGCATATGCTGGGCGCTACATTTGACAATATTGCTATCATTATTTGTATGTATCATATTAGAAGTCTCTCTCTCTCTCTCTCTGAGGTTAATATCAATCGATTTTCACGCTACACTATTTGTAGATTAATTAGCACACACACACATTGGAAGAAATCATGAAGAAGCAGGTGGAAGAGAGAGAAAAGAGAGTTTGAGAAGAATGTAGTGCAGGTTTTGAAGAGCAAGGAGAAGGTAGTGAGGGAAACAGTAGATAGAGGTAAAAGTATAATAATGTTTGGAGACATTGAAGAACATTTAGCAGATATGAGGGAAAGAAGGGTAAGGGATGAGGACCAAGTAAAGAAAATATTGGAGTGTCTAGACGAAGGCTGTGATTGGGGGAAAGAACTGGATGAAGTAAGACGGCTAGGAAGATATAAAAAGGGTGAGATGAGACCGATAAAAGCAGAGATTAAATCTAGGTCAGTGGTTGAAGCATTAACCAATGTAAGCTGGAGGCTAAATAGTTGTGCTGAAATGAAACATATTAGGGTGAAAAAGGACTTACGCATAGAAGAAAGGGAAAAGTTAAGAGAAGTTCAGGCGAGGGCTGATGATGAAAATTGAAAATTGTCAGATGAGGAGAAAAGGATTTTTTTTTTGGAGAGTAAAGGAAGGGAAACTAAAGAAGTGGTACACTCAGAGTCAGAAAGAACGGAAAATACGAGGAGAAATGAACAAGGAGAAAGTGAGTCAGGTAGTGGAACAAATCGAGGACAAAGAGATAGTGAGGGAGGAGCAGGAGATAGAGACAGTGAGTCAGGTAGTGGATCAAATCGAAGACAGAGATGGTGAGGGAGGAGCAGGAGATTGTGGAGGGGGGGGGGGGGGAGGAGAATAGAACTAGCAGGGAGTGTGGAGGTAGGGAAGGGAAGGGATGGAGGAGGAGGTGAACCTAATAGGAGGCAGAGAGGGAAGAGAAACAAGGAGGAGGATTCCAATATACTGTGCTACTACACTAATATACTGTACATGGAATAAACAGTAAAAAGGTAGACTTAGATGATATATTAAGAAAGGATCAACCACAGATAGTCTGTTTGACGGAGACAAAGCTGAACCAGGACTTTGACAGAAATATAGCGTTTAGTGAAAGATATAATATATGGAGATATGATAGAAAGGGAAAAAGGGGAGGTGGAGTGGCAGTGTTAGTTAACCTCTGAAGTGCGCATGGGGGTAATTAGACACCTCTCCCTGTGCGCATGTATTTGAGGTGTTTCCGTCACTAAAATATTCATTATACCATTAATAGCATTAATACTTATCCATATGTGCCTATTATGGGTTGATTATAAAGGTATTAACCTGAAACAACAATAAAACGAGTGAAAACAGTGTTTGGATGGTCAAAATCGGAGATATAGCCCGCGAGTTGTATAATGTATGGGTGAGGCAACCTGCTTTCCCGCCAATTTCCCCCAAGGCCACTGAGACACAGTCGATCGATACTCTCTCTCTCTCTCTTGCACTCGCTTGCCACCAGTGATGACAACACCCTGCTTGCAACTCGCTAATGTTAGCACGAAAATATACCTCAGAATAAGGGAATAACAGGGAAAATAGGTGATAACTGAAGGAGAGGAGGATGGGGAGGAGGGGACTGAAAAAAAAAAAAAAAAAAAAAAAAAAAAAAAAATCATTTTTTTTTTTTTTTTTTTTTTTTTTCACTCACTCTTAAGAGTCTCCCCGCAGTCCGCCGGGGGAACTCTTAAGAGTCTCCCCGCAGTTTTTTAAGATGACCCTACCCTATGACAGCAAATCAAGTGGAGTTAAATAATGACAAGGCAGAAATAATGGCAGTTGAACTCAATGATATAGAAGGAAAAAAGCTAGACATAGCAGTAGTTTACATGCCACCAAAGACCAGAGTATGGAGGGAGTTAGAATTTGAGGAGATGGTCGAGGATATGATTCAGTCGTTGAAAAGATTGCTTTTAAGAAAGAATAGATTGATCTTGGTGGGAGATTTCAACTGTGGTGAGGTTAATTGGGAATCGGGAGATGCAGGGCCAAATCAGAGATCTTGGGGAAGTCGGCTATTAGAGTTGGTTACGGATAATGTACTTGCACAACATGTGAAGGAGAATACTAGAATGAGGGGGGCGGGTGCCCGACCCCGAAAGGGGTTGAAATAGGGGAGCTATCCCCCCGCCAAAGGCGGCTTTCTAGGGCCTTTCCTAGCTGATGCTGAGAGGATTGGGTTCTAGTCATGTGGTGATGGGCTGGTCTATCAGAGTGAGAACTGAGCGATCTCTGCCATTCCCATAGCTTGCTCTTACTGTTCCTTTTACTTATATATTTTCTAGATCTCAAGTGACGGTGTCTCTTCCGTGGATTGACCTCCCAATATACCAAGATTGGAAGCCAAAGCGTCACATTTTTCCTTTGCCCCTCAACTTTCTCTTCATAATTTCTGAGGGGCACAGGGCCCTGGGTGGGGCTTTGGTTTTCCGGGCGTTTCCGCACCCTCCTCAGCTCCCCGCCATGGAGTGGCTTCGGTCACCCAGGCTTTATTGTGGTCGTCAGGGAGGTTCTGTGGGGGCGCTCGGTTATGGCCTTGGAATTGCTCGGGGCCTTGGGGCTGTTCAGCCAGGCAGCTTGGGGAAGAACAACAACAACAACAACAACAACAACTAGAATGAGGGGTAATAACGAACCTTCTAAACTCGATCTGATTTTTACAAAAGATCCTCACAAAATTAGTGATATAAACTATCTATGCCCTGTAGGCAAAAGTGATCACCTATTATTGAAATGGAAGTTGATCTCGAGTAATGCCAATAGATTAGACAATAGCTATATAAATAACAGACTAAATTATAGTAAAGCTGATTATGTATCCTTGAAAAGATATTTAGAGGGAGTAGATTGGGATCTTATTTTGAAGGAACAAGATGTACAAGGTAAATATGGTAGGTTCCTCGAAATTTATAGAGAAGGAACCAATCTGTTTGTCCCAAGATACAAAACTGGAAATTTTACTAAGCAGAAAGAGTGGTTTAATTTGAAATGCAAAAAAGCTCTGGGTAGGCGTGATGCAGCTTGGGCTAGATTAAGAAGAAGGAACACTGCGAGTAATCGGAATAAATATAAACAGGAGAGGAATAGATATGTTAACATAATTAGGCAAGTTAAAATGAACTATGAGAAGAACATAGTAAATAAATGTGAAAGTGACCCTAAATTGTTTTATAAATATATAAACAGTAAGTTGAAGGTAAAGAAACAAATTACAAAATTAAGAGTAGATGCTAGGACGTATGAAAATGTATCGGACATGTGCGAGGTAATGAATAAGAAATTGGGGTCTTTTTTTACTAGAGAGGAAAGTTTTGACGAACCACAGGCGGGAGTACTGGAGAGTGGTCTTAGCAAGATTGAAATAACTAGAGATGAGCTGTTATCTGCGATGAGAGGACTTGAAGTAAGGAAAGCTATGGGACCGGATGAAGTGTCTGCCTGGGTTTTAAAGGAGTGTGCAGAGCAATTAGTGGAGCCAGTGAGGGACATAATTCAAGCTTCTTTGGATAAAGGACAGGTTCCTGTTGAATGGAAAAGAGCTAATATCATTCCGATATACAAGAATGGAAACCCTGAGGACCCTTTAAACTATAGACCAGTTTCACTTACTAGTACACGTATTGTATGCAAGATTTGTGAAAAGCTAATTAGGAAGAGATGGCTGAAAATGTTGGAGAGAAAGAAGATAATAATGCCAAAGCAATTTGGATTCAGAGAAGGGACATCTTGTGTTACCAGTCTGCTATGTTACTACAGTAGGGTGATAGATGTACTGCAAGAAGGAGGCGGATGGGTGGACTGCATCTACTTAGACCTTTCCAAAGCATTCGATAAGGTACCACATAAGAGATTGTTATCTAAGCTTGAGACGATAGGATGTGTCAGGGGTAGTTTGCTGAAATGGATGGAGAGCTATTTAACAGATAGAGAAATGAGGACCAACATTAGAGGAACTTACTCATCGTGGCGGAAAGTTGAGAGTGGTGTGCCACAGGGATCTGTGTTGGCACCTCTTATGTTCCTTATGTACGTGAATGACCTGCCGATAGGCATAAACTCCTACATGTCAATGTTTGCAGATGACGTAAAAATTATGAGACAAATAACAAATATAAGTAGTTGTGAGGAGCTGCAAGGGGATTTAGATAAAATATACGAATGGAGCACCAAGTGGAAAATGAAATTTAATATAAGTAAATGTCATGTGTTAAATATGGGAAGAAGTGTGAATAGACCAAATTGGGAGTACAGGATGGGAGATAATATAATTGGCAAGGCCGAAAAAGAAAAGGATTTAGGGTTGATTATACAAGATAACTTGTCGCCAGAGAAACATATTAACAAGGTCTTTAGCAGAATGTATGCAATGCAAAGTATGTATGTATGCAAAGTTGAAAGGAAGGCCTTTCGTATCATTAACTCCCGTCCACTCACCAACTCTCTGTAATCTCTCTCTCTCCGCCGCAATGTTGCATCTCTCTCGCTATTCTATCGCTACTATAATAATCAGTGTTCCTCAGAGCTATCCCAGTGCATACCACCTCCTTTACGTAGGGCACGTGGTAACCGTCTTGCAACTCAATCCCACCCCTACTCTGTGCAACTCTCCAACCCGAGAGTGAAACATTACTCTCAAACTTTCTTCTACTCAACAGCTGAGCTCTGGAACTCTCTCCCTGAATCAGTCTTTTCCTCTTCCTATGACTTAAATTGCTTCAAACTCCGTGTGTCCAGGCATTTTGGCTCGAACGTCCCTTGATTTTGGCCCTGTCACTCTTTCAACTATGGGGGAGGCACTCGCTATAGGCAGTTATGCCTTTTGCCTCCCTCAATCACATAGAAAAAAAAAAAAAAAAAAAAAAAAAAATGGCTGGGAATATGAAAGTTGCTCTGAACTACTTGGATGAGAACATGTTAGCGAAGATTATAAAAAGTATGATTAGACCAAGATTGGAGTATGCAGCAGTGGTGTGGTTCCCGCATCTAAAGAAGCATATTCACAAGTTAGAAAGAATCCACAGAGCAGTTACTAGATTGGTTCCAAGTCTTAGAGAACTGCCATATGAAAGGAGGCTAGACAAATTAAATTTACCGAGTCTAAGGGAGAGGAGAGAGAGGGGAGACATGATAATGATGTACAAATGCACCCGAGGGCTGGATAGGCTGGATAGGGAGGATATATTAATTATGGATACAGGAATAACTAGAGGCCACAGCTACAAAGTAAAAAGACCTACCTGCAAGAACGTTATCAGGAAGTTTAGCTTCCCCTATAGATGTACAGTATTGACAAATGGAATGGGCTGGAGGAGGAGGTGGTAGGGGCAAGGAACATCCATATTTTCAAGAAAAAATTGGATGAAAGTAGACTGAGAGACGGGACAACACGAGCTTAGCTCAACTCCTGTAAACTACAATTAGGTAAATACACACACACACACACACAGAAACGGAAGGCAAAGTTCAGTGTTATAAACCCACATTCTACGCTGATTTCCCTGATAAAACAATGAGGTGTAAATAATTGTGTTCTTTGATCTAATTAACACTCTTTAGATAAAACAGGTACTGTATGTTATAATCTGCATCATCTTGCAGTGCTGGGTTATACGAGTAGTTCTATTTGCAACATCTGCATCAGGTAATATTATTAATGATAAGAACGTGTATTAATATACAGCTAAAGTTCTTACTGTTTCTATGAGATACTATTAGAATATAGAAAATTATCGTTACCGTATCATGATTTTAGAATCTAACTTCGATGAAATTCTGCCTACTATGAAAATATATGGGAGTATAACTAAACATTATTTAGTTTACCGGGTATATAATTTAAGTTCTATATTACAGAATCACACAAACACACACACAGCGGTCCGTTTCATATTGGTTGTTGTTGTTGTTGTTGTTCCCCAGGCTGCCTGGCCGAACAGCCCCAAGGTCCCGAGCATGGCCAAGGCCATAGAGCGCCCCCACATATTGGTTAGCGCACTTGGTTCACAGCCAAAAGGACACAGGTTCCATTCCCAGGCGGGAAAGAAACATTTTGGCAATTCTTCTTACACAATGCGCCTCTCTTGACCTAGCAGTATTAATAGGCCTCTGGAATAAGAGGCCACTTACGACGTCTTTTTTATATATTACTAGCTAGACGGGTACTGTACAGGTCAACCAAACACTCAAAATCCAGATATCGGCAATTGGCTGATTACAGATTACACGCATATCTACAGCCACTCCAACCATGCATTAACACTTCACGCAATATATATTCAGGTCGAACTTTTTTCGGTAAAAACATAAATACAGTAAATCAATAAATAAAAAAGTGTGAAGCTGTAATTATTGGAAACTGAGGTGATCAAAAAATCCTCAATACTCTCTTGCCAACATCACACCTAGTCATCCATTCAGCAAGGTTGCTGAACGCGGTAGTATAATTGGGATGAGCGAGAGTGGGGTGTCGGAACGTTTACCGGTGGCAAAAAAAAGGTGGGAAGAAGGACAAATGACAGATCGACATAGAAGTGGAGCTAAGCGGAAAACCACGTCATAACAGGACCAATAAATTAAACAGTACAGTATATGGATAACCATCCATTCTCCAACGCCAAGGAACTAAGCAACATTTGCAACTTCAAGTTTCCACATAAACTATATGCAAAATTTTGAAGGAGATGGGATATAAACATAGATCACCAGTTGTCAAGCCAAAACTAACCAAGAGGCACAAACAGACCCGAGTGGTTACGGTGCCCAACTCTCCCAAACATACCTGGAGTGAGTGGGTTCGAATCCTAGTCAGGATACCTCTCTGCCAACCAAGAGTTGTCTTCTCAGAAAAGAAAACTTTCAGCTCAACCACGCATGGGTCGAAGACTGCGCTGTTGGAGGCGTAGGAACACACGGCATGCGAGTTAGTCCTAGTTGATATTGTGCATAAAATATATAGAATAGTCATCATAAAGAGTAATACTTTCCATCATATCACTCTTGGCTAATTTCATATTAACCGAGCATTATAAAACATCTTAATTACTTTACTCATCCACTAATACCCCTAACTTACTAATTAACTCCTTACTTATATTGTCCAAATACAGTAAACTCCCTTTTATCCAAAATTCATATATCCAAAAATTTCAGTTAACCAAAGTTTTTGCTATCCATATTTTTCACTAGTTTACCCTTAATAAGCCTCTCTGAGTGCTTAATTGCATAAATTTAACCCCTCTGAAGTAGACATAGCTTGAATTAGATGATGATTTGAAATTAAGACAACGTAGAAATAGTTTTACGTACATTGAAAACAGTACACTGTATTTGGCCATTTGTACACATACTGTATTTAGCTCTATATAGAGGGACTCTCGTTTATCCAAAATTTCAAAAGACTCATGATTTGTGGATAGAAGGGAGTTTACTGTACTATTAAGCTAGCATGACTTGATATAATATACACATTAACTGGTGATGGGCTGGTCTATCAGAGTGAGAACTGAGCGATCTCTGCCATACCTATAGCTTAGTATGACTGTTCCTTTTTCTTATATATTTTCTAGATCTCAAGTGACGGCGTCTTTTCCGTGGATTGACCTCCTAATCTGCCAACCTAGAAGTTGGCAGATTGGAAGCCAAAGCGTCACATTTTTCCTTTGCCCCTCAGCTTTCTCTTCATAATTGCTTAGGGGCACAGGGCCCTGGATGGGGCTTTGGTTTCCTGGGTGTTTCCGCACCCTCCTAAGCTCCCCGCCATGGAGTGGCTTCGGTCACCCAGGCTTTATTGTGGTAGGCAGGGAGGGTTCCGTGGGGGCGCTCGGTTATGGCCTTGGCCTTGCTTGGGGTCTTGGGGCTGTTCGGCCAGGCAGCCTGGGGAACAGCAACAACAACATATACACATTAACCACTCCTGTCTATACCATCGGTTGTTTACCTAAAAACCAACCACGTTCCGTTTAGTAACTCATCCTAGCCACTTCGCCCGCCACTATCTGTGCAATATAGGATAGATCTTCCATTATTAATTCCCCCTCCCCCCTTAGTGAATGCATATAACCTGTTTGCGAATATAATAAATAATACCTTAGGCTACCTAAACTATCATTGGTGAATAGAGAGACCAGTTTATCATGAGAATCAATAAATATATAATCATTAATCCCATTAGGATTGACTAATTTTGGAAGTTTAATCGGGCTTTTTTCATGAGAGGGTTTATACAACTTAAGGAGGTTCTGTAGGAATTATAGGGACACATACTATGTCATATTTACCCTTTGACTTTCATATTCCCTTTCTACTCTGAATAAAATAGTCTCCTTTTCTACTCTCAATATAATAGTATAATGCTAGTCTGAATAAACTGTCAAATACGCGTCCTGATTCCACTAGGCCTACATAAACATTAACATAAACAAAAATAATAAAAAGAGAGATTTTTTCAGAGGGCTGATTCTATGGGCTGACTGACCTATGAGAGTTCCGTATGGAGCTCAGTGGTCTGGTTAATCTGCTCTACATAACTAACTAACTAACTGGCCCATGGTATAAAGACTAATATTAGTCTTTATACCATGAACTGGCCCTTTCACGGCGGATCCCATTAACAATCAGCACATCACAGCCATGTGCCTATGTTTCTAAGCTTTCTGTCGTTATTGATCCTACTGTAGCAATCGGTAGCCTATTTCACATATCTACCAAACTGTTGCATGCTTATCACGAAGCAGCAGTCCGTTTTCCACATCGTCTTTGTGGATCCCACTTACAACTTAAGCATCTGTATCATATCCTCTCTTACTCTACACTTCTAATATTATGCAAGCCTAATGTTTTCCCAAGTCCCCTTTCATTTGTACTGACCATATCATATATTTCATGATATTCACTACCTCAATAATCTTTTACTTCTGTTAAATGTTCTAACGCATTCTGGCTATAATTCCGTGTCATTTGGCCTTAGTCGTCAGGCGTTAGAATATTATTGTTGTTCTAATGTTCTATTATTCTGGATTGTTTTGATATTCTTCTTTGTACCGTAACTTCCAATCAATCTATGGACATTGGACAGCAAAATTAAAAACAGAATCCATGTGAAGCCTTACTAAGGACGGGTGAAATTTTAAAATTACGCTTGTTGTTATTCACGCTTCTACTGTAGATATCTATTTAAACACTCTGATTTCAAAGAATGTTGCATTATTTTTTTGGTTTTATATCACGACTGTCGGACTGACGATGACTTCCAAATATTTTGTAATAATAGAGTTACTTAATTCCATGTTATTTAGCCATCTACTGTAGATACCACTGATATTGTGTCTTGCCCCTGTCACCACTCAGATTGGTGAACAAACTATATATTTTGTTCTGAGATATAGCTGGTGGTTACTGGCTACCCTGGCCTTGAGTAAGGGAGATGGGTAATGGAATTGGACATCCCAAGAATGCATTGAGCTATTGAATCTCCTCATACGGGAGATATATGGTGCGTAATTATTGACGAAACAAATATTGTTAAATTTATATCCTGAAATTGCTGTCGATTTCCCAATGTTCACTAAACTACATGTATTTATCTACATTAAATATCAACTGACAAGGTATTGCACCATTCGGGTAGTGTATCAAATTATTTTTGGAGAGCATGCATCGTTATCAGGATCAATAATTCAAACTATTTTTAGTGTCATTTGAAAAATTACCAATCTTTTTAGTTATGCCTAAATCAAGGTCGTTAATGTAAAAGATGAACAATTGAGGAACTAAACCTGACCATCCTATAAGACCCCAACCTTCACTACACCCAATCTGGTTGTATGGGCTACTGTTAATGTTAATTTTTTGTTTCCTACTAATTAACCATGGTCTAATTCACGTAATATAGTTCGCCCTATTCCATGATCTGCTTCTTTAATCAGCAATCTTTCATGTGGATATTTATCGAAAACTTTACTGACATGTCAATATCTTTGAAGGTATTTTTTGTCTGTTTATCGATTCGTATGCTTGGGTAAGGAAAGGTTAATAAATAGCGAGACACACGTAGCCAACACGGTTAAATTCCATTATAAGATTGATGATTAAGCATTTAACAAATGTGACAGCAGCATACTACTCTTAATTTTACGTTTGTAATTTAGTCAGTAGCCAGCCCTTATTCTCACAAGGGGTAGGGAGTATCAACAAGAAACACATGAAAGGAGGCAAAACAAGAGGCGGCAGGGGAAGAATCCATGCAACAGTTCGCACACAAACATTCGGAAACCTCAATCACTTATTAGCCCCCAAGATCACTAGCTTCACCTCAGATGCTATAAACATTCGGCCAAATTAAGTCTCTTAGTCATTTAGCTGTATTAAATTACATTTTATTGAGTAATATCTAATACAGTTGATGCATATAAACGTTTAGGATAGCTCATAAAATCTATACCCGGTGTCAGCGAACTTGGAGCTAATCCTGACCGCATAACATCTTATAAAGAACAAAACAAATATATGAGTAGATCAGGAAATAGATGTAGAAATTGACTACCCATTTCTCGAGCACTTTCTGGGTTATAGAAAGGCTAAGGATAAGAATTACAGCCAATGTCGCTGACACCAATAGTGTGAAGGAGGCCGGGGCTCTTATTAAAACAATCACTAACAAGTGTATAATATCTATGCAACTTATTGTGTTCATTTTACATTCTGTATACAATGTGGATCTATAAGGTAGTGACGCTTACCATTCTGGTGGTGGTGGGGGGGGGGGGGGGGGTGCGCTAATCTACAACATTTGTCGCGCGTAAATCTATTTATATTTAGAGAGAAAGAGAGAACCTTCTATTATTATACAAAAAAATAATGATAGCAATATTGTCATATGTAGCGCCCAGCCTGTGCGAGTACTGTGTGCCGTGGCTGTAGCTAGTAGTGCAGGCGGTGGGGCCTGCCTAGACACCACGGGTCTCTGCTAGACGCGACCACACAGGCTTGGGACGGGAGCGCAAACTAGACAGGTGCCACATACCTAATATTTTGTCGCAAAACTTAGTTGGGCTACTGTACACCACTATATGAGCAAGTGAGTTTGTTTCCCAAGCAAACCAGTTGTAAATAATAACAACAACACATACCTCCCTAACATTATACATACATACACAAATTTAAAGACAGAGTGCTCCACACAAAGCGCGGTTCCGGTCTCACGTCCTAATGGCGGCGCTCCAGGCAGCCCTGTTAAGAGCTGCTTCACTTGTCATTTTTTTGTATTTAAGATCAGACTGCAAAGTCCGATCCCAAGGGAGTATGCTTCAAAACACAACAATGTATGTATGTACAGTATATATATACTCAGGCACATACCCCGTAGCTGGGGTTGGCCGACTTGAGACAGAACCCGAACAGGGACAACACGACACAACATAAAAAAATAAAGTATATTAATTCACACATATCTAGGTTGCCCAGGAGCAGACCCAGAGACCTAGGCCCATTTGGGGTCCCCAGCAAAAGTTTCCCAGTTCCCAGACTTCCTAGACTTCCTGAAGAGGTTCCGGTCTCAGCAGGCAGACACACAGCGGAGCACACCACAATGCTCACCCACCTCAACAACAATACACAAACAAATAAAACAGCATACCTGCAGTACAAAGCAGCCGCCAAAGCCGAGGTCTGAGAGAAGAAGGTTGGTGAGCTTTTTAACGTGGTCGCGGTTGTAGGTGTCGGGTATGATCAGCACCGCACGGTAAAACTGAAATATACAACATACAATAATTGTTCAAACTATGACCATACACACTAAACAACATAAAATCAAAATAATGGTATGTATCCTAACCATCATCTTCACTAAACTACATGAAAGCAAAATAATGATATGTATCCTCACGATCATCTTCACTAAACAACATGAAAGCAAAATTATCTATCTATCTATTGCCGGACGCATTACTCCCCTTAATGAGGGTAGCCATACACAAAATGCCCCCAAGCGGACCTATCCCCTGTAAGAGGGACAATCTGTGCCAGTTTACTGAAGGACTTACAGGATTGACCACTCAATTTAGGGTCCGTCCGACTCTGAGGCTTTCTATTTATCTTATTAGCACTATTTTTCTAGTGGTGTGCAGCTAATCCATCCACTCCTGGATGGGGCTTTGGTGTCCCGGGCGTTTCTACACCCTCCTCAGCCCCTCGCCTGGGAGCGGCTTCGGTCACCTGGGCTTTCTTAGTGGTAAAGCTGGGAGGGTTATGTGGGGGCGCTTGGTTATAGCCTTGGCCTTTCTTGGGACCTTGGGGCTGCTCAGCCAGACATCCTGGGAAAAACAACAACTGCTAAACTCTATAATCATCTATCACTGCACCATTCTCCAGGTCGTAACACCTTTGAAACATAAAGGTCTTTAAATACTTCTTGAAAGACTCAACAGATGTAGACTGCTTAATGCAGTCTGGCAACCGATTATACAACCTTGGAGCCGTGTGGGAGAGAGCTCGAGATACAAAAGCCGACTAATAAGCAACGGTAGGCTCATCCAGTCTTAAAAGATCATCCTCACTGCGCAGAGACATACAAGGTCGATCCCGCTGGGGGAGCAAATGTTCAGCCAAGTATTTAGGCTCACCGAATTTAACTCCTTTGAAAACCATACAACAAAGCTTGAACTCAATTCCTAACCAGAAGAATATGTAAACCAAAATATATTATATACAGTACTGTATATTAAAATCAACAATGTCTATGTTTTCTAAACTTGACTCAACTGCCTGGCATCAATAGAATACCGAATGACTGAAACTAGTCATCGTGCATAGCTACTGCATATAATACAAATATCTTCTGATGACAGATAATATACACTGATTAATTATAATGTAAAACTTGCAAAATACATACATACATACAGGTTTAAAGACCGCAACCGTCCACAGTGAATGTGGCTTCCATGGTACAATCACAGTACTGCACACAGTGCACAGCAATCATAACACGGAGGCTACAGTCTTTACTGCAGCACAGTACAACAAAGTCTTGCCACAACAATGCCCCATCATGTTACCACTGTGGCTGATGTTGGTATAGCGCTAACAGAGTCTCAGCAGAACTCAATAAAGTCCCCCTGAAGCACTTGCACCTGGCGAAATCGCACCACACCAGCCTTAACCGTGCTACAATAAGGCAGTAATAAGAAATCACTGTAACTGCTACAGAGGCTGACTGCACCACCGAAGTGGCGAGCGGTGGACTCGCTGCATCCCTACGCCAGAGAGAAAGGCCGACTTGTGCCAGTGGGCTGTGAGAGTAAGACACTAAGGAACCTTGGGGCACATCATTATGGCCCCACTGCCTTCACCACTCTCAGGAAGAAAGATAGAAATAAGAATGATGAAAAAGGTAAAGTCAGAACTAGCTATGGGAAGTAGAGGACACCAACCCTCACTCTGATAGATCCAGCCCACCATAAACAAACCAAAACAGGGACGACACAATATAAAGGCAAAAGAACTAATCAAAATCGCTATGTGGAAATAACGCTTTAATAAAATATAAAAAATATAAAAATATAAAAAACCCACTTCATTCGTACCTTCAGATCTTTCAAAGGAACATTGAGTATAGTGGATATACAGTGTCCCCAAATAGTCTCGAGATCTGCCAGTACCGCAGTGATAGACCCTCCGAGACCTCTATGGGTGTTCAGGTCACCGCGCACCAGGGGGAAGTGGATGTTGTAGTCCAAGTTTGGATGTAGTGACAGGATCTGGAAAATACATGGCACTCACTCACTAGTTTCATATTTCAAAGGAGAGTAAATGTTTCATATAATATTTCCACACAGTATAATTAAGTGCAGTAATAGATGTCACATTCTAGAGGAGAGTGCATACGGTACTTCAACTACACTCCCACACACATAACTGTACATTAATTAGCCCTTTTGCGCACCAGTACGCAATTTGCGCCCTTTTTTGGAATACTTAAAGCCTTTGGGACCATCAGTATTGCTTAGAAACCTTTAGTTTAGCTACTTAAGCCTCTGCAGTTGTCTTTGAGAGAACTGTGGGCCAAACATTTTTTGGGGAGAGGTTAGTTAGTTATGTAGAGCAGATTAACCAGACCACTGAGCTCCATACGGAACTCTCATAGGTCTGGAGAGATAATTATGAGATTTAGAGAATTCTATTTCTGAATACTAAACGGAAACCCCTGGTGCATGAAAGGCTTAATGTAACTCACTGACTTTCCTAATCCACTGATAAAATCTTCTTATTTTACATAACTAAGTACCTGTAAATGTATACAATTGCTGAAAGAAATACTATCATACAGTACAGTAGTTAATTGATTTACAGTAACACCTCGATTTTCCGGCATTCAGGCATCCGGTAGCTTCAAACAACCGGAGGTTTTAGGAAATTATTATAAAAAAAAATATATATATATATATATATATATATATATTTTTTTTTTTGTCTTACCAGCATAATTTCATCATAACAAATAATAAATACATATAATATTAGGACAAAAATACTTAAAAAACACCAATAAGAAATATATATACAGTATATATAAAATAGTTTGTGGTTCTATGCGGGTAACGGCGACGTCAGTAGAACAAGCAACAATAACAACAAAAGCGCGAGAATAGGCCTACTGTCTCCCCGATCGATCCGTATATACAAACATTCTCATATCGGACATATTATACTGGATTCATCGCTATCATGCCGAAGATTAAGGCAAAGTCGGACAAAGTGAAAGCAATTAGTGACAAGAAGAAATGCAAGTGTGGTTCTGAGCTTGGAACAAAAAACACAAATATCCAAATGAATGGAGAGAGGTGCATGATGTAACAGCATCCACCTCTACAACTGTGGATGAGTGGCAAGCATCCACCCCTTGCTGCCTCTCCCAAAGCATCCACCTCATAAATAAGTTTTAGATATTAAGTGAGAAACCTAAGACAAACTAAAAAGAACAAAAACAGTTTGATATTAGTGTTTCGTTTTGCTACTGTCAAAACTTTGAATGCGCTGCAGAACTCTCTCTCCCGATAAGGCCTAGCCTTCGCATACGACGATACGCATTACGCCGCCGACAACAACAGCTGGACACCTTTTCCGTTGAGAACATTACTATTAAAATGGTAGCCTATACTAATGTGTGTTTGTTTATTATATAAAGGCTGATAATACAGATAGCCATTAGGGGGTATTTTCTTGGGGTTTATGGGCATTTATAGGAGTAATTTTTAATCAACCGGACTTTTCAATTCACCGGAGGTTTCAAATCCCCCGGAGTGCCGGAAAATGGAGGTGCTACTGTACTTTACTCAAAGTTGGACAAATGTTCATGTTCATGTCAAAAACAATTAATCATCTGGTTTATGCCAAGTGTGTTACAAGCTCCCTCACTATCCGATGCCCCGATTTACGTTATTATTATAGATATTACGGTGTTTGTATTAGAGTTTTGGCTGGTCCGAGAACGCATCCCCATTTATCCCATTAATTTTAGGGTTCGCTACACGATTTAAGATCGGGTGTTCAGAAACGTAACCCAATCATTGTTGTTGTTGATCTATTTATTTTATACTAGCCCACTGGGCCAGGGCCCTCATAAGGCTAGCGTAAATCGAGGGGAACCTGTACCACACTCTCCATTCCTCCCTATTCCTTGCAAATAATTTTAACCCACAAAATCCGGGGGTCCTCATATGATCCCGATCGCTGTGTACAGGACCCTTTTGGTACAAGCAAACTTAATAATTCAGTAGCTACTGATTGAGCAGTCAATTTTTGTTTGCAAATTGTAGAACTTTTTGTTGTTTGTAGAATGCCGTTGACATCGCTACGACGCATGGTTGCCGTGTTATGATGATTTTAGCGGCGATTTTGGCTCATATGAGGCCTCCCGGATTCCTGCCATTTTTTTTTTTATGCCTCATATGAGGCCTCCCGGATTCCGAGGGTTAAGACTCGACAACATGACTGAAATGCAAGCCAAACACAGCAAACAAAACAATAACAATCGCAACGTAAATATTAGCCAAACAGACATAACTAAACAGAAGCCTCATTTACAATGTGACATTAAAAAGCTCAAAAGGACTTAATTCACCCACTCATACAAGCCTTGGTTTTGGTTTTGTGACACTTAGCACCTCATACGAAACTGGGCCCCAGTCAAGCTGATCGAGTCGAACTAACAAAAATAATGCAATGATACTAAAAATATTAGTGGCAGGATTTTATCTTAATATTTTTTACTCTAACTTAATCAAACATTCTTGCTGTTAAATACAGTATTGCCGGCTTTTAACCCCTCCTGTACCGGTGACGTCTTTTTAACTTTATTCTGGCCGCTATTAGAAAATCTTATTCAGTTTTAAAAGGGCCTCCAGTAATTAACAGACTTCAAACTATCCCTTTAACCTTTTTTACTACCAAAGATCCTCCTTAAACTGCACAAAATCGTTGAAATGTAGCTAGAATAAATTCTAAAACACGTCGCTGGCACATTATGAGTTAAGTAAATCCAGCTTTTAGAAAGACGAATATATGGTTGAGTACCGATACTACCTCATCCTCTACCACTTCAAGAGAGCCCTCGATGTCGAACTGCAAAAAGTGCCAGACGAGCCCATCTTCGCAAGGGAGCGTGCTGTCTCTTCAAACAGTCTGCTGCACCAAAACACAACCCACAACGAGGGGCGACGCGCTCCTCGGTGCTGCTCGGAGAGTGGCGAACACAACCTTAGGTAACCACATGCCAGACATTTATGTCACTTGTCCTTTATAAGCATGACATTATGCTATTTCCCACCCTTTAACCCTTGGGATCCGGGGGGGCTCATATGAATTTTGGTATATTCAAACTTCATAATTCAGTAGCTACTGATTGAGACCACCTAGAGCAGTCAATGTTTTTGCAAATTGTAGAACTTTTCGTTGTCCGTAGAATGCCGTAGAGATGACGTCGCTACAACGCGTGGTTGCCGAGTTCTGATGATTATAGCGGCGATTTTTAGCAGCGCATTTTACCTCATATGAGGCCTCCCGGATTCCGAGGGTTAAGGGGATAGTGCTTATTTTTTTGGTCTATATATTTATTAATTTACTATATTTTTTTAGTTTCCTTGCTAGACCGCCATCAAGCTTAAAAAAAATCACCCACTAGACCCCCTTTCAAGATAAATTTGTAAATTCTTCGGTAGAAAAATGTCCCGGTCAAAGGCCGATTCCTTCTAAAATTATAGGCTCGCTATCGCTTGCCAGGAAAAAATTGACACCTAAATGGCATGAAAGGTCTTAATATTGACAAAGAAATGGGGCAAAAGGTTTCAAAATCGCCAAACTAACGGAATGAACGTCTGAAAATCTCAAAACTAATTATGCTGAACATGAAGGAGAAGGGGGTCCAGAAAAAGTGAATACCTCCCCCTTAATATGAAAGAATGTATTGAACACTACAGTCTATCTCACCTCATCCCCCACCACATAATCCTTTTCACTATAGACCCAGGGCGGTGAAGGGTCTCCATCTTCCTCCAGTATCGGCTGTATCCTTTTATTGTATGCTGCTATCTGCTGCGGTGGTGTGGCAAACCGCCGTGTCCCGTCTGACATGAGGGATGACTGCAGGATGTGGCTCACCTTCAGTCGGCACTCCTCCATCTCTTGTACCGACTCAGCCTCCTAGAATACAAGTACATTTATTCAGCTCACCTTCAGTCGGCACTCCTCCATCTCTTGTACCGACTCAGCCTCCTAGAATACAAGTACATTTATTCAAACAGAATTTACCCGAACATCCTGAGCTTCTCAGTTCATCAATTCCTTAGATATGACCAGCAAATGTAACCTACATATATTATATTGATCAAGAAGAGTTTACATCAGTCACCCATAGGGACGTTCTCTAAAAGTACCTGGAGACCCGGCCATTTTCTCTCTCACAGTGCGGGTGGAACTGCTATCATCAATCAAGTGGCCTCCTTACTTGTCAAGCGCCCCACCCAGTGCCACCTGCTCCAGTTAACCCAAGGCAAGGACCTAACTGTACCCTCTAGGTCCAGGGCAACCAGACCTTTTTCCCCCAGGCCAACAGCCAGCAGGGAGAGGCAAATTCGCAAGATATATTCACTGGCATTATTGGCATAGCAAGATCAGGTCAGCCTCAGGGCCCTCAGGACCAACTACCCAGTTTGGGATAAAAATCTTTATTTGGAATACGGCTCAACTAGACTACTAGTACTGTACCTCTATTGAGTCAACTCAACGGCAACCTGCCTTGAGCGACCTATCACACTTGTAATTATTTGGGGGGGATACCTTTTACAGGGAGATTTGCCTTTTGTATCCTTCATACACATAGAAAAGAAAAAAAATACAAGGCAGAGGTTGGCTTAAGACTGAATATTATAATCAACAAAATTAGTAAACACTGACCAACTTAACCTGAGGTACAAGGAAGGGGTCAGCATAGGACTGGATATTGGGTCGTCGTTTACGGGCGATGGCGTGTAAGACCGTGTGAGGTACCGAGTCCGAGGGCCGACCTATCCTCAGGTACCGAGACCCAGGATGCAGGATGATGCTTGCTTGGGCTTCCAGGTGCTGAAAATATAGAAGGTACCGGTATGAATAGAACCATAAATTGTCCTAGTTTAGTACAGTATTATTAACCCTCTCACGACCATATGACACAGAGATTGCCAGATTAGCAATAAGAAATAGAGTTCTCTCACTCTTATAATTACCTCTCCAAAATTAGTTTTCTGCCCACAGCTAACTCAAAGACAACTGCAGAGGTTAAAATAACTAAACTAAAGGTTTGTAAATACCCCTGATGGTAATAAAGGCTTTAAAGTATCCCTAATAGGCTCAAAATTGCGTCAAGAACGTGAGAGGGTTAAGGTGAACAAAATATACAGGATTTAAATAGTAGTTTCATTATTGACATTGCCTTTGCCTATTATTATCATTAGATTAAAATAGGTTTGGCGCTATTTGACAGATGACAGAGGAGCATGGAGGCGATGTATTTGTGGCCACCCCCTCTGGGATAAAGGCATCTGGAAACAGATACAGTACCGGGTAGATAGTTAGCTATGGTATATCAATAAGGAAGGATGATGCTCGCTTGGGCTTCCAGGTGTTGGGCTAGGAAATACCTGTACAGAAGACATGAATAAATAGGTGAAAGAATGTTTATCTTGATTACGGTAATTATTGTTATTGCTGTATCAGTTATATTCTAGAACAACAAGTATCACTGATTATACACCATTCTTGCTCATCATTTCTGGCCAAAACTTTCAGAATTTAATTTGGCTATTGGAAGCCTCCCAGCTATAATTAAGTTTTCTATCAATTAGCCATTCTCTAGGTACACGCAGCACATCATCAGCATTAGTACACTAATTTAAAATCTATCTATTGCCAGACGCCATAATCTCCAAAGGGATGGCCACAAATAAATCGCGGACCGCTAGATTATGCGGCAGCCTATCAGCCTAGGCTAAGCCACCGTTAAAGCCGGTGAGTGTTAGGTTATGTTAGCTGGCCTAGTGGTATCTTAGTGGACAATATGACTACAAGTCGCACCAAAGTAGGTAAAAATATATTTTCAATGGCATGTGAATAGCCTATTCATAATTATTCCAACCTATTCATAGGCTATAGGTTTTAAGGTCAAATTGGATTTTCGGTCATGTATGTGTTTTTTGTATTATAATCCTTTTTCTCATCAGTTTCTTCATTGATTAGTGTGTTATAAGGTGTTTTTCCTTCTGGAAATTCATATTTACCCATTATTTTGCAATATTAAAACATGCCCCCTAAAACCATATTTTGTCATTACCCTAACCTAACAACCTAACCAAACCTGGGGGCTGCCGCCCCCAGACCCCCGCAGGGTTAGTATTGATATAGAATATGACAAAATACTAAAAATACGGTAAAAAAATGAAAAATATTAGTTCTCAGCTGATCCAAGATGGCCGCCATCACCCTTATTTAACCCACAAAGTCTAAGGAAAAATAATTTAATATGCAGCGGTAAAGACATATAGCCTATTGTGGTGACGATAATATTCAAGGACACTAGTGCGACGTTATGAGAAACAATTTATTAGGGAAAATAGGCACCAATGGATTCGCCATATTTTTCTCCATATAGTCCGCATGGAGGATTTTCGTTATCAACAAATTGAAAAATACCCACTTCACAGACAAATACACCAAAAATCTAAGTCAAAGCGGGCGGCAGCCCCCACCTATAATACTAGGTTAGGTTAGGTAAGGTTGTTAGGTTAGGCTAATGTCCTTTCAAATGGGTATAGGGTAGTAAACACCAGGATAGCCTATACCCGGTCAGAGGTAAGAAGAAGAAGAAGAAGAGTCCTGCAGTAGTCTCCTTGAATGCTACCGTGGTGACTAATACTCTAATACAAAGCTATAGTATACATTTAGAACATTATATCCCATACGTGACCTAAAATCCAGTTTGTCCGGTTTTAATTTCAGGATAGCCTAATCAATTTTGGTAAAATTGTAGATCCGGTTTCACAGCGAATTTATCGTTTTGTGTTTTTGTTTTTCTCAATTTCTTTAATATAGGCCCTAGCCTACAGTGTTGTTTTATACTAAGGACTGGCGGAAATGAGTATTTACCCATTATCCAACAATCTAAAAACACGGCCCCCACTAGTAGGGATGGCTATGAAGATCAGGGAAATTGCGGGGTAAAAGAAAATAAGGGGTAGGCCTAATATCAGCCTAACCTAACCTAACCTAACACCCCCGCTGGTTTGGTCGGCTATTAAAATAATAAAAGATTGACGGTCGCCAAAAAAAAAAAGTCGATGAAGTCTACGGTATTTACTCAGCAATCTTCAGTTTTGGCTGTGGATAACAGGAGGTAAATATTAACTTTTTCAGAGTAATTATACTGTAATTCCATTTGCGCCGCTACTGACCGATATAGGAATGAAGTATGGTATATGACAAATTTATAGAAGCCATAGGCCGATAGGCTAGGCCAATAAATTGATGAGTGTGCTGTTAAATTTAATCCGGATATAGAATTAGGCTAAACCTTAATCTTCTTGGAATTGCTCGGGGCCTTGGGGCTGTTCGGCCAGGCAGCTTGGGGAACAACAACAACAACAACAACAACAACCTTAATCTTAGGCTAGCCTATGCATCATTAGCCTACTTAGTAAACAATTCTTGGATTCTTTCAACTGGGGGAAAAACCCCTGGGTAAGGATGTAGCCTAGTATTCGGGCGTACCGCCCGCCTTGTTTACACTCGGCTACTCGGCTGCTCGGCACACTCGCGATCATTTTCCCCCTCTATTTTTATTGCCGTGGGATACAATAATAGCCTAGGGAGCCTGGGAGGGCCTTTGCCCCCCCTCAATCCTCGATTCCTCATCCTCAACCCAACCTGTAGCCTATCCCAACTCCCAAGGCATAAAATTGTGTTTCTTTTACTCACAAAATTACATAGGCTAGGCCGCTAGGCTACTGTACATCCGAGTGTTTTAAGATCGTTGGTTAGGCCTAGCCAAATGGGGAAAAAACATTTTCCGGGGATTGTAACTAGGCCTAGGCTAATTCTAACTAGTTACTAGCCTACAATGATGACAATTGACAACTAGGCTAAGCCTACCTAAAAGCGAAAAGAAAACTAGGCCTATGGGAAAATTAGTGGTAGCCTAGTTTCGGTTAGCCTAAGCTAGGCCTATATTTTCCGCATTCTGGTTCCAGAGCTTACAACTTAAAAGTGGAAATCATCATTGACATTAGGCTAGGCCTACCTCAGCAAATGGTTCGGGCATTTTCTGCAGGGTGGAAAAGTTCAAACTTCAAAAGACCAAAATATAGGCTATAGGCTAGGCTATAACTTATTAACTTGGATACAATAGCCGGCAGATAGCCTAATATCGACCTTCTCTTGAGCAGCACAGGTGAACCCTCAGTGCAGAAATATATATTTCAAGGCTAATTTAAATGTCCTTTAGATTATAGTAAATATACAAGTAGAGCCCGAGGAGCACCGCAAAAGTTTGTTTACATCGGGAGCTAGATTACGAGCCTAAATGATCAATATATATATAGGCCTATATATATATATATGCGAATATGCTTCCACACTAAAGGTGTGTAGAAAAGGGTAGGTTCACTGCACAAAATTTAAAAAATGTTAGTGCTAAAATTAAATTGCATCTAAAATATATTGCATGCACAAAATAAGGGTTTAAAAAGTATGTCCGAGCATCTTATTAGAAGGCTCGGACTGTTGTGTACATATTAAAATAATGTTTATGTAAAAGTGTTAAAATGCATTTCTCTACTTTCGTAGATCTTCAGTTATTATAAAAATTTGCAAGAGTGGCTGGCTCCAGAGTCATTTGTTGTATTTGTATATTAGGTTGAAAGATGCGGATACATTTTCGAGCAAGTAAGGACATGTTTTTTTTTACTTACCTGTACAAATAAAAGGAATACAATTAGGCCTAGTGAAAAAGAGTGGCCAATGACAGTGAACGAGACGGAAAGACAGGTAGATGAAAGAAGGTTAAATGAAGATGTAGGTTATAGAGGGAATACAAATGTGGAAATGAGTAGGTAAAATTATGAGAGGTTATAGAGGGAGAAAAATATGGAAACAAGTAGGTCAAATGGTGAGTAACATACGGAGGTGAATACAATGATGGACGAACATAGATTTTATAGATTGGTGGAGATACAGGCCAAAGTAAGGTACAAAATAATATGGTAGATTTTTTGAAGGGAGGTAGATCCAGGGCAAATCGCCACACATCACACACACCTCTCAGATGTGATGATAATGGTGATTATAGTTGTTGTTGTTGTTGTTGTTCCCCAAGCTGCCTGGCCGAACAGCCCCAAGGCACCGAGCATGGCCAAGGCCATAACCGAGCGCCCCCACAGAACCCTCCCCGCCGACCACAACAAAGCCCGGGTGACCGAAGCCACTCCATGGCGGGGAGCTGAGGAGGGTGCGGAAACGCCCGGGAAACCAAAGCCCCACCCAGGGCCCTGTACCCCTCAGCAATTATGAAGAGAAAGTTGAGGGGCAAAAGAAAAATGTGACACTTTGGCTTCCAATCTTGGTAGATTGGGAGGTCAATCCACGGAAGAGACGCCGTCACTAGAGATCTAGAAAATATATAAGTAAAAGGAACAGTCAGACTAAGCTATGGGTATGGCAGAGATCGCTCAGTTCTCACTCTGATAGACCAGCCCATCACCATGGTGATTATAGTATTTGTATATAGTGATGGTGTTAGTAATTATTATGATCGTATTTGTCATGGTGGTGATGATCTGTCGTAGACTGTCGTGGTGACGATATTGTATCTGACTCCTCAGTGTAGTAGTGATAGTTGTGGTGATTATGGTGGCAGTTATGATGTTGCCAGTAGTGATCTATCTATCTATCTATTGCCGGACGCCTTACTCCCCTTACGAGGGTGGCCATAATAGTAGTAGTGCTGATGATAGTAACGATGATAGTGACTACTTGTAGTAGTGATGATGGTGACGCATCGCAGAGTTAGGTATGCCGTGTTGATTTTGGGCAAAATGGTACGTCTGCTTTATTCTAGTCCTATTTAGGCAATTTTGTACAGTTTAAGAAGTATCTGTGGTAGTAAAAAGGGTTCAGTGAGATAGTTCGGAGCCGGTTAATTGCGGGAGGCCCTTTTAACCCTCTCCGACATATGACGCGATGTTGAGCCTATTGGGGATACTTTAAAGCCTTTGTTACCATCAGGGGTATTTAGAAACCTTTATTTTAGTTACTTCAACCTCTGCAGTTGTCTTTGAGTTAGCTGTGGGCAGAAAACTAATTTGGGAGAGGTAATTATAAGAGTGAGAGAACTCTATTTCTTATTGCTAATCTGGCAACTTCTGCGTCATATGTGCGTGAAAGGGTTAAAACTGATTAAAATCGATTAGTAGTAACCATAATATGATAAGATTAATGTCGACAGTACAGAAGGGGTTAAAGACAGGTGGGGAAATGGTAGATAAAATGCATCAAAACATGCATCAATATATATATATATATATATATATATATATATATATATATATATATACTGTATATGTACAGTATGTATATATACAGTATATTATAATATATGTTGTATCTTTTACTCTTTTCTTTACTCTGTCTATCCTTTGTATTGAGAGAGAGAGAGAGATACTGTCTAAACTTGAACACCTAATAATAATAGTTGTCCTTTTCCAACTTGTTCCATTGTTAACTATTAAGAATTTACAGATTTACCGGTTCACTAAATCGATCATTCCTATTTCCAAAGTAAGGTGTATTGACTATAGTGATGGTCTCCCGTAACCTATAATTGTCTGTTGTTGACACTATATTATATTATAGGATATGAATTATCCAAGCACTCCCGTCCTATTACACCCTATTACCCTATTACACCCTATTACCCCCTATTACCCTATTACCCTACTCTCAACCACTGAAGGGGAAGGGATAGTTTGATTTATGTATTTATTTATTTATTATAGATTATTTTACTTATTTAATTTTATTTTTCTTTGATTTATATTTGATTTATTTATTTATTTATTTTTTTCTAGACCTACATCAAGCTTTAGAACATACCCACAAGATCCCCCTTCGAGATAAATGTGTACATTATTTGGTAGAAAACTGTTCCAGCCAATGGCTGGTTCCTCCTAAATTGCTGGCTCGTTATCGCTCAAGAGGAAAAAATCGTCACAACAGGTCTTAACATTTGCAAATGTACCCTATGCGGCGAAAAAGGTCTTAGAATTGCCAAACTCATGGGGCGAACATCTTAAAATCTCAAACTAATGGGTCTAGCATGAGGAAGAAGGGGATTCAGTCTAGTTACTCTAGTTTGCCGATACCAGTGGAGAAAAATAATCCCGAAATATTACGAGGAAATACTTGCTCATAAAAAATTGACGGAATAAGCGCTCATGTGACACTGGCTAAACCTGTACTTCCAACCCTTACTCAGCCATTTACTCACACTATGACTCATCTATCATTTACTCATCACACTTATTGTACTTCCAGCCATTACTTAACCATTTACTCACCACTATGACTCATCTCTCACGTACTCATCACAATAATCCTCTCCCTTATTTACTCATTCAGCAAAATATTCACTACCCTTCCCCATCATGCTCTTTACTCGCCACCCTAAATCGTTTAACCCTATTTGGTCCCAGGGAGGTCTTTTTGAAGCTTTCCTGTTTTGCTCCATTAGTTTGGAGATTATGATACACTTCACCTCGTTTTTTGTTAGCCTAGGGGACAAACAAATGTGCATTGCTCGAAGATGGCAAAGGCAAGAAGATCCTCAATAATGATTAAACAAAACATGAAAATAACACACACAAACTTGAACCAAACACACACAGAGCGTCCGTCGTGTACAGCCCGGCGTCGTGTATTCCAGAGAGAGCGCAGTTGTGTAGATGACTACTGCCGTTAGCGACCTCGACATCTCCCTGCCCGTCAGTGCATTAAATTTAATTAAGTGCGCCGTGGTCACTACGGCGCACTTTTCAATCCGACATGGCGCTGTAAAGTTAACAAGGTAATCCGGTCGCAGACCGTGTCATTCACAACAAAAGTCATCCTCACTACCGCGCGCTCTCTGGAATGCATGGCGCAATGTCGTACACGGCAGCCGGCAGAAAGTCGAAGAGTTTGAAATGGGCCCCACATATATATATATATATATGTTGGTGTAGCCAGATAATAAATTTTCTTTAAGGCAGGCGAGGTTGAAGGAAATACATGTATCAGCATTAATTATTTTATTATTAAGACTTTCAATAGAACGAACAGCAATTCTCAGGTGTTCTGGGAGATTGTGCAAAAGGTGAGCAAAATTCATGATGATCCGACGCGTTTCGATAGACAACTATCATCTTCAGGGGATGGAAGGTAAGTGAATAGGAGTCAGGAGTCAGAGTGAAGCTAGGTTGCTTCAAGGTTAGAAGTAGAAGGGTCTAGTGGAGAGCGAAGTTTTGAAGGATGAAGAGTTGGAGAGATAAAAGCTGGTGGGTTGACCACCTTGCTATTTTTCATGTTATTTTGTTGAATTCTGAGCAGCATGCCACGTGGTGTTGGTGAGGAAAGGCCGTTGTTGTTGAAGGTGCGCGATGATGGTTAGTCGTAGATGTAGTTTGGTTCATCGAGGTAAGGAGATGGTGTTCTTGTCGGCTTGCTGGCGGTCATTCCCAGGTCAATGTCTTCTTCTCCTTCCTCCATCCCCTCCACGTCGACGTCTTCTCCTATGGTGGACTCGGAGTATTCAGACGACGTGGAGGCTGCCACCGGATGATCAATGGTGGCTGGTGATGGAGTGGAGGTTGAGGCTGGTCCTGCAGAGTTGACTGGTGGTGGAGAGTCAGAGACTGCAAAACGTGGAGGTGGTGGGGTGGACTTCGAGAGAGACTTCTGAAGAACCAGACGCCTCCTTGGGTGACATCTGTCTCACAGCCTGAGATGGAATAAGGCTAGATGGTGGAGATGGTGTTGAAGTTGCTGCCTCCTGGACTCTAGGTGTTCGAGTCTTCTGAAGGCAGAGTGGTCGAGGCAGAAGTTGAGTGTTGGAAAGCTTCTTTTTGTGCGGCTTCTCGGTTGTTCTTCGGGCAAGGAGATCTGGAGGGATGATGATGGTAGGCAGGCCATTGGCAGCCTGAAGAGCAGGCAGCACAGCAAGTTGGCCTCGATCGTCCCCAGCAAGAGCAATGGCTGTGTGGACAATGACTGTAATGATGTCAGTCTTGAGGCCAGACTTCAATCCGATGGTAGTGGGTTGCTTCTGCCTTCCTTGTGATAGTTTGGAGCCCCTTACTGGTCTGCCATGGGGTCCTGTTACTCCTGCTGCCTCCTTGCCCTTCCTTCCCTCCTTGATTGTAAACTGCACTTGCTCTCCTTCACCTAGTGACGTTATTGTGCTATTGGTGTTAAGCACAATGTTCTTTCTGTGGGTGAAGAAATCCGTTTTATCTTGGTTCCTGGTGATAAATCCATATCCTCTCTTTATGTTGAATATCTCTTAAGTGAATAGGATTACGGATTACGGATTACGGATTACGGTTAAGCCAGGGGGCTTCAAGTTCAGAAGGAAGGTTATTAGTACAAGAGAAAGTTTGGAAAGATGAAGAGAATGAGAGGTGAAAGGTTGTGGGCTGAACCACATTGCTATTATCTATTGGGTTTGTTTAAGATATTGTGTTCATATCTCCCTGTTGGCAGCATATATTTGTGTGTAACTTGATGATTCATGATGGGCCAGGACTTCAGGACCGCCGTCTGCTGTTAGGTGCTAAGTCCATACATTCCATGACATAAGACAATGCATAATATAAAAAGACAGGTTACGTTGGGACCAGATCATACTTATTTATTCATCATTATTATCACAACTTCCTTCTTTTCTTTTCTTTTCTCCCCCTCTTCCATTTCTTTATTTATTTATTGTTTTTTCTTCTTTTTCTTTTTCCCCTTTTACAAGGAGTTAGTGTTCAAATGCTCAAATGCTCGCAGGCCCACGTGGGCCACGGACCTGGGGCCCACCCAGTGAGCCCCAGGTCCGAGGTCCACAGAGCTAGTGGCCAATGTATATAAGTTTAGAGTAATCCTAATATCCTGAATGGACCTGAAGGAAATATCGGGCCGCGGACCTGGGGCTCGCCGGGGCAAGCCCCAGGCCCGCAGTCCGCACCACCCCCGACTGAATTCAAGAGCTTGTCAAGAGTGTATCAGTTGACAAAGTTTTGTAAAATTGTCTTAAAAAATAAAATCTGAGTGCAAGTGTCGTTAAAATCGTAAGGTATGATAAAAATAGTGTAACATTGTTAAGACAAATAAAAGGTGAGTGCAAGTGTCCTTATAATGATTAGGTATAACATTAAACTAATTTGGGTTAAACAAAGTAGTATATAAAATAGTTATAAAAGAACAATTACATTCCCCCGATCAGATATAAATTTTTCAGGTGTATAAGGGTTCTGGTGTATCTACCTCGAGGACATATCTGGAGGTAGGGAACCAGTTGTGTGTTCTTTCTCTTGGCTCCTGCAACTCCGCCATGTTCAAATCCCGAATGGAGTCTATTTTATTCCATAATTTCTTTGCTCGTTGATGGAGTTTCACGTTCATTGCTGTCATATTAGCCTCCTGATGAAGCTGCTCGGTGTTTCTGGAGTATGGATATATGTTTCATTAAATGCCCATCTCAGGGCTCTGTTTTGTATTCTTTGGAGTTTTAAAGTTTGGGTCTTGCTTAGCGTGATGAGAGGAATTATTGGATATTCCAGAATTGGAATTATGTAGGCTTTTATTAAGTGGATCTTAATTTTTTCCGGTAGTGGACTAAATCTATGTAGTTCATTCAGTGCCCTTTTGCCCTTTGATATGGTCTCAGTTACATGACTACAATATCCTGTGTTGGTGATTTTTAGACCTAACATTCTACCACTGGTGTTGAAGTCAATTAGATCGCCGTCTGCTATGACATCCTCGTGTCTCCTACTTGCTAAGGGGATAAGAGTGAACTTTGTCTGATTGGTTCTTCTTTTCCACTGTCTTTCAAATTTATTTACTTTTTCTATTTCGTTACCAACCAAGTTAGCCATCATAAGTCTCGATCTACCCCTGTAAGTGACTATTTGCGTTATGTCGTCCGCATATGCTATGTGGTGGCAATCAATAGCTGGTTGAGGTAAGTCCATATTGTAGATTGTATATAGAATTGGAGAGAGAATTCCACCCTGCGGCACGCCACTTTCTATGTTTATTGCCTGTCCAATTATACCATTTATGCGGATTTTTACTGATCTGTCTACAAGATAGTCACACAAGATTTTTTCGATGTTTTGTGGTAGTCCTAGGTGCAGTACTTTGTATTTAAGGCCCTCGTGCCAGGCTTTGTCGAATGCCTTCGACACATCTCTTAAAACAAGGCAGCACTGGTTTCGTCTGGACATGGATGCAGCGATCGTCTCACAAGTAATCGCCAATGCAGTGTCTGTACCTCTGCCGTCCCTGAAGCCATGTTGTGATGGTGGTAATAGGTTATGTTGATTAAGATGAAATTTAATTCTCCTGTTTATGACTCTTTCTAACAATTTGCCAGGTACTTCTAGGAGTGTTATTGGTCTGTAATTCCCTGGATATAGTGGTGATTTATTCCCCTCGGGAATCAGATGTAGAATACCAGATTTAAATCGATCGGGGAAATACCCGAGAGACAGTGTCATTAAAAATCTCAAGAAGGTATATTAGTGCATTTTCAGGAAGTCTAGTCAGGATTTCTTTATTTATTCCACTGGGGCCTGGTGCATTATTTGTTGTTACTTTTATCATCCACTTCAGTTCGACCATTGATACTTTCCTTCTTACCACATCATTCTCATCAAATCTGTTGGGGTCAATATCCATATACGGAGTTGTCCTGGGCAAGTTCCGTCTGAGAAACGTGCGGACTCTATCTTCATTTATATCGTCAAAATCAGCATTCTCTTCGTCGGATATTCTGAATGTTTCCTCCCATATCCTTCTAAATACTTCCTTCTTTCTCCCATTCTCATATATTTTTTGATTGTTTTCATCCAAGATATATGGTGAAGGTGAATTGGCTGTTCCCTTAAGTTTCTTGATCTCATTCCAGAACGGTTTGGGATTCTTGTGATTGTTTACAAGAAACATTATTTTGTTTTCCCAGTTTTCCACTTGGCTTGCTCTGCTTTCCTCCACTAGTTGCTGCCTCAGTCTCTGGTATGCATGGTAGCTCTGTATATTCCAACCATGTTTCTGACTGTTATCAAAAAGTATACCAAATGCTCGCTGGATTTCTTTTATTTTGTCTGTTATCAGAGTTTTGCTTAAAGTTCTTGTGTTCTTTGTGGGGATTGCCTCCTCCATACCCTTAGATACCGCACTGTACCAACTTTCCAGTTTTTTGTCAACTATCTCCATGCCTTCATAGTTATCCCAGTTCTCTTCCCCTGGGATATTGTTCTCCACTACCTCACTGAATTTTTCCCAGTCTGACCAGCTATATATAAGTTGGCTAGAAGTGGGTTCTGTAATAGCTGAGCCTGTGATAGTCATTACAATTGGTAGGTGGTCAGAAGATGTTAAGGGGCCAGGCTCTATTTTGATATTGTGATATGTTCTGTTATTGCTAATAATAATATCTGGGGATGTGTTTGCATTTCGGGAAAAATAAGTTAGGAAATTTGGTCCAAGATGAGTAAGTTTGTTATTATCATGGAAACGAGCCAGTCCCTTTCCGACTTCATTATTTCTCCCATGGCCCAGGAATCTATGTTTAGCATTCAGGTCGCCTAAAATGTACATGGGTTCATGATTGTATAATAATTTGTGGAAATCTGGGAATGGTAAGTATGGTCTTCGTGGTGGTAAGTAAGTTGTTGCAACATTTATAGGTCCCTGAATAGGATATAACAACAGCTTATTTATACATTTTAGGTAGATCACAGTAAGGTTTATTGGGTGTCGGCTAGCATATGATTGGCTAGTTGGCGACCAATGAGGCGCGCGCTTTTCCTGCCTCCTGGTTGGCTGGGAGGGTTCGTAGATGCTAGATGTTGTCGTAGGGGGTCTGCTGGGCGAGGGGGGGGCCAGGCCCTTGTGAGGGGTGGCGGGCCAGTTGTATCTCGGGTTTCTGGTCCAGTTTGAAGCGTAGGGTTGAGGTTCCTCTCTCCTTCACAATCTTCTTCCTCTCTCCCTTATTCTTCTTTCTATCCTCCATCTTAAATACAGTCTCCTTTTATTTCCCTTTGTTTATCATCACCGTTTTCTTTGTTTTCGTATTCTCTTGTACTTAATATCCATATACCTTATTCCCATTGTCACAGGCTGGTGTTCTCTTCACTGATTATTTCCCCCATCAGTATTAAGAATTTTTTTGACTGTTTATTCTAGCTATCATTTGACGATTTTCTATAACTTTGGAAGGATCTGTGGGCATCACAAAGGGTAAATACTATCTATATTCACCCTATGACTTCCATAATACCCTTCCTAATCTTAACAAAGTCGTCTAATAATAGCCAGACTATATTAGCAAACCCCGTAAAAAAAATAAAGTTTGATAGAGGTCTGGGGAGGCGTTTTTCTTTGTCTAGGGGGGAAAACTATAACCTAAATTATATGGCTCGATAATGGCATAATCCAAATCCTCAATAATAATTAAACAAAATAATCATAATAACCCTCAAGACATCGCACCAGGTAACCTTTGGTGGGTGCTTCTGAACTAGAGCCAGAGCTATACTGACGACATCAACAATACCTAACACCTAGGATATGCACGGTATGTCACCATTTTCAGTTATGGAGTCGTTTTACCTTTGTTTCCCGGACCTTTTTCGCCGTCCTGGAAACAGTTGGCTCGTGACAGGACGACAAAGCCAGAAAATCCGGAAAAGTATCCCGATAACGGTAATCAATCAACTTAATGTTGTTGGGAAATGTAGTGAGGAGGAAAACGGTGTTGAAGAAGACGAATAATTCGTTGTCTGCAGTGATATCACTGGGATATCTAATTGATAGTTCTACTGCAGTAATATTTGGGTGGTCACAAATATATTTTGCAATGTTAAGGCAATGATATGTGCAGGTGGAGTAGGAGTAAGACTGCAAGGGAACTACATTATTTATTAATTGCCCTGAAGGACATTTTGCCGTCAAGTATTCAGTTACATCTGGAGGCGTTTCTGACGGTTGGCTATCAAAGTAAAAGTAAGAATCATTCACGTCGCGGTAAAGCACGGTTGCATGATTTTCATCACCCAAGACCGGCTCAATCAACAAGAAACCGTGTTCCCTCTGTAGATGGTAATAATTGATATCATCCAAGTCAACAACGGTGAACCTGCTTCCCAGGTCGGGTGCCATCTCCAAAATCTCCTCTATTTCATCAACAAAGAGAAGTCTCACGTTCTCCATCCCGCTATTTTGTGTCATTTTGTGATAATAAATCTTCAGATAAATCTCGTGCGATGAATGATATCACCAAACTAAACAACTTGCTAAATTCTGTAGGAGTTTCAGTTCCAACGTCCTCACTTCACTAATGCGCCAAACAAGTGAAGGTTAACTCACCTGGTTAACTCACGAAGGATTTAAATCGCCCCCGAACTCATCACATTTATGTAATTAAGTATATTGCAACTTTAATACTATTAAATTTCACAAATAAATATAATAATTACAATAATATTAACAAAGTTATCGCAAAGAGTCGGAAGACAAAACAAAAAATACAATAATTAAAGGGATTTTTTTTTTAAATCACCCTCGCGCCCATAGCCTATTATTGTTACCCCTTATATACCCACAATTTTCTCTGACACCGAAATCTAGCTTGAAAGAAAACGAAGATCTTATGGGTATCTATACTATTATACGAGTGTATTTTTGTTTTCTATGTGAGTGAGGGAGACAAATTTTAGAATGTATTATGAGATCATTTGTCTCTTTCTACCTGTTCCTTAATTGCTTTGCGTGTAAACCTGTCTGTGTCTGTCTGTACCAGTTCGCGTGTCTGTCTGTCTGTCTGTCTCTACCTGTGTGGCAGTCTAATTATTTGATTGTCTGTACCTGCCTGTCTCTATGACTATATCAGCTGTTTCACTTTGTTTATATACCTTTATGTCTTGCCCTCCGTCTGTCTCTTCTACTGGTTTGACGGATAGTGGGATGATCTGCTTCTGTCTCATTCTACCTGTACCGGCCTGTCTACATCAGCTATTTTACCTTGTTTATTTACCCTTCTGTCTCGTCCTCCATCTGTCTCTTCTACTGGTGTTACAGGTAGTGGGATGGTCTGCTTCTTTCTGTCTGTCTGAACGTCTACAGGATATTTAATACTTTACATTTAACCTTCTTGGCCCGACTGTCTTTTAGGGCCTACTAGCCAAATGGTACGCGGCTGTCTCTGTGTGCTTGTCTATCGTTATAGGCTATGCTTGATAATATATATATATGTTCATTGATTTATTTAATGTCTTTGCCTGTTTAAGTTTTTACCTCTGGTTATTTATTTATTTATTGTTTTGGTTAACGTAATATGCATAGACTTAAGCCGGTATCACACGAGCACTTTTCAGCCTAACTTTTATCTTCAACAATGATCTGATAGCTTATAAGGTAAACTTATATATAAAATTATGCCACCTAAATTCATCTATCTTCAGTCTAACTTCCGATATCATAGCAGAGGGTCCCAGAAATTTTGTCAGAGTAAAGTTGTCTAGCTTGATTGTTTAGCTGTACCTGTCTCTGCCGATCTTCATTTTGTTTACTTTTACTTGTTTACTTGTCTCTGTCGCTCTTAATGTGCTTACTTGTACCTGTTTACGTGTGCCTGTCTCTGTCGATCTTAATTGTGTTTACCTGTACCGGTACCTGTTTACTTGTATTTGCTTACTTGTACCTGTTTACTTGTATTAGCTTACTTGTACCTATTTACCTGTACCTGTCTTTGTCGATCTTCAGTATGCTTGCCTGTTAGTGTGTGTGTCTGCGAGTTCAAATCCGGGCCAAAGTAATAATGCTAAATTTAACATACGCTGAAGCAAATCTAGGAAGTGTTTTAGATTCGGTAACTATGTTAGCATTGTGCTTAGGGTAGATGCAGTTCCTGAGTATATGAACAAAATATAATACACATCTTTCTTCAAATATTTTTGTATCAATACATATTTTTTATGTTCCATCTCTACCTCCGAAAAATAAGCTTAGAGCCTGTATAATCAAAACGGTGAAGTTAGGAAGTTTTATTCCAAATAGCAAGTGAAACATCAAGACAGTTTGAGTGTTGCAACCGGCTCGTTCGTGGTCTTACCTTCGCAAATCTACGGTGCCTGGTTGTCTCCTTGTGCCCCGTTGCAACTTTGACTACTCAAAGCTGCATCGCCATAGCCTCGCTGTCTCATCTCACAATCTCTGACACTTCTCTCTCTCAAACTCCACCTATTGGGCTGTTTACTTACTAGGCACTGCCCCATGGAATATTTAGAACATGAGAATATTTATAAAATGCTAAGATATTGGAAACAGTATGGGTATTGCGTGTCGGTGGGCTTTGTGGTGATGTACTAAAACCAAGTCCAGCACAATTTCCATCCCAATAATATCTTTCATTGACACATCGGGATTTGAACCCGACACTTTAAATTAAGATTGCCAGTCCAGTAGCAATACCACTCCACTACACCTTCCCACCTTGCTTACAAAGCCTAAGGTAGCTTAATAAGTTAGTGATAAGATCAGGCAAGGTACCGGTACCCTCTCTCTCTCTCTCTCTCTCTCTCTCCTATTTACCTGCCGACCAATCAATCAGTCTTTTCGTCAACCTTTGTGCTTATTTTCCAGTTTGATTTGAATACTCGTCTTCCTCACAGTTACTTAATTAGCCCTTTTATTTGTCCTTCAGTCTGTCTAAGCTGCCTGCCTGTCTGTCTGTCTAGCCACCGACCTAGCTGTCAACCTGTTAATCAACCTTCGTGGTCCCCAGCATGCACAACTGTCTAATGCTCTGCCTGTCAGTTTGTATCAGTCACCCTGTCTACTAATCTGACTGTCTTTCCTGAATAAACGCACCTATTTGAATCAGTATCGAACGCGTACGAAACAATATCGGTACAATGCTTTAGTATAGCCCAGATGCTCCTTAACCTATTCAGTACTGGTGCTTTCCTTCTAACTTTATTCTGGCTACTATTAGACGATCTGTTCAGTTATAAAAGGGCCTCCAGCAATTATCGGGCTTCGAAATATCTTACTTAAGCCTTTTACTACTACAGATCCTTCTTGAACAGCACACAATCGTCTTAATATAGCTAGAATGAAATTAAAGGAGACGTTAAGGAGGGGTTAACGTGGCTTTATATGTTCAAAGATTCGAAATGGTGTACGGTAACCTTATGGTTACGTCTGTACACTCGGATACCATAGTATCTAGCCCACTCATATTTAAGCTTTCAATAATCCTGGCCTTGACTCCACTGAGAGCAAATATAAGGAGGAGTTTTGGTTGAATGTACAGTTTCCCACATAAATTTGTACCCCTACTGTACCACAGGGTACAGTAATAAAAGTCCCCCCCAGTCCCAAGCAATGTGGCCAAAATGGCAAGATAGAACAACCTCCCACCTCAAAAGATGGAGGAAACTGGCTCTCCCAGCCTACAGAGGCTTGGATATAAGCTGAGAAGTGTTGCCAACTCTAGAGCAGTGCTCAAACGGTCGTGGTACTAGGTACTGCCTGATACTGGCAGTTACAAGGATCGTATATTACTGATGGCTCCCTGCCGTCGCTGGGACTGGGGGAGTGATTTATCTACTGACGGCTCCCTGCCGTCGCTGGTACAGAAGGGGACTTTTATTACTGTATCCTCCGGTACAGTAGGGGTTAACCAGCGGAGTTTAATATAGATGAACTGTCTCGGTGTCAGTTAATCGAACCAGGTAAAATAGGCTAATTCAATAACTTTTTGGACAAGATCCGCATTTTTTTTTCTAATGGCCCTTGAGTACTCCACTTGTTTCACATCACAGAAGTGTGAAATGTTGAGTTGTTGTCCATCTCTCTTTGATATCACATAAGTTATAATCAATGTTTTAGCCGAACTATTGATTTTTTGGATGTACTGTACCTCATCATGTTTCATTTTTGATTGTTTGTTTCCCTGAATGCTTACGAGTCTTCTCCGTTTATTTGCCTGCAATTTCGTTTTATTAAACTATCTCAAACTTGTTTTAACCATGACATTAAAGTAACAACAAAGAATTAGCTGGAATACCAATTATTAGGAAAGATTGAGCGAGTCTTCCCCTAAAAATAATTACCAGTTTTCTATGACGAACCGTCGTCTGCTAAAGCTTTATTTATGTATTTTTTGCTTATAATTTAGACGGATGGTGCTAGATAAGACGCCTCGGTACAGATTGAAGATGATAGAATGATAACCAGAAGCCCACAATAACACGCATCGAATGAGAAGGTAACAAAAATAGGGAGAGAAAAGGGAAGAAAAATAAGCTGATTAAAATTCCTGCCCCATCTTCATCGCCGCATAAAAAACGGAGGCCCCACCCAACTGTAAACAAATAGTATACATAAAAAACGCTGATCTATTCAAATTAGCATATATTCTCTCACATCGGCGATAATAAATTAAATTATATACACCGTTCACGAATAAATTTACGTTGAGAGAGAAACTAGCTTTGGATATATTTGCCATTAAGGGGGGTCACCGTTGTTTTTTTTATCTTTCTCTCCTTTTCTGTCTTTCCTGGCTTGTATCCATTCGGCCCCATTCAGCCAACTGTTTTAAGACGTTTATCCCCATCCAGGTGTCAATTTCTACCTGGCGAACGATAGCGAGCTAGCATATATATATTTGTGTGTGTGTGTGTGTGTGTGTGTGTGTGTGTGTGTGTGTGTTAGCTCGGGTTGGCATTTTTCAACTAAGCCTTTTAAAATTTACGGCCTTAAAGTTTAATAAGGTACCGTATGATAAGGGTCATAATTTAGGTAGCCCTATTTATTGACCCTCCAAAGATATACTATTATAGTACCGTAGTGATAATCTCATCTTGGTTCTTGGTGGCTTTCATCTCGTCTAATATATGAATAGAAAGATACCGTATATAAAATAATAACATAATACAAAAATTGTATCTCTTTCTTTCTCTCTCTCTACATACGTGTATGTATGTGTATATACGTATATGTGTGTGTATGTATATGTGTGTATATATGTATGTGTGGTGTGTCGTGGTGTAGTTGATTAAAGCGTCGGCTATCGTCCTGACGATCGGCGGTTCGAACCCCACTGAGAGATTAGAAACATTTAGTGCAGGGATTCCCAAACTCTTCAGCTCATTGACCCCTTAATGAAGTTTCAAATTATTCATCGACCCCCAACCATTTAAAAATAAGAATAATATAATATGTTGTGAACAAAGAAACGTATTACATGCATATTATGATACAATAAATATGTGGACTAATAGTAGTACCTTAATATTAGTATTAGTAGAGTTAATGTCTTCATTTTGTATTTCCAAGGCAAATGGTGTAAGAATTCATTCAGGCACTTGCATTTTCTCCAGGTCTTCAAAGCGCACTTTAAAGTCTTCAATCAATTTGTCCAGGTGTGCGTATGTTTCCATGTCACCATCTGAAATGCTTTCACTTTCTGCCGACTTGTTGTAAGTTCGAAAAGTACTGAAAATCTCTGTTCCAATGACGCTTTAAACCAGCCTAGTTTGCCTTGGAAGCCCAGTAGAATTGTCCTGTCCTGAATAATGGTAACATCTTTACCCTGCAGACGTTTCTGTACCTCATTAAACTTTGAATATAGGTCTGCCAAATAGAACAGAGCATTCTTACACCTTTTCAACTTTTCACATAGAGATGGGTCTACATCTTTTGAAACGTTCCTCACCTAGCCATTTATCGACCCCCTTTCGACCCCTGGCGATTCATTGACCCCTTGGATGGTCGATATCGACCACTTTGGGAACCCCTAATTTAGTGGGTCACGTGTATATATATAGATATATATATATATATATATATATATATATATATATATATATATATATATATATATATATATATATATATATATATATATATATATATATATATATATATATATATTGCGTGTATATATGCATATGAATTTATATGTACAATCTACGTTTATACCTTATAGGCCTATCTAAGTTTGTACATTATATCTAAGTTTATACATACAGTAAGTTAATACTTTGTTACACTTTGTTATTGTAAATTATGAGCAGAATAATCACTTTTCAGTTGAAATAAAAAAATTATTAATATTATTTATTCATTCTCTCTCTCTCTCTCTCTCTCTCTCTCTCTCTCTCTCTCTCTCTCACCTTTTCCACCCAGCTATCCATCTCACCTGTCCACTAATTAATATCCCAGCCCTGAGAAGTCACCTCTGGTCTGTTGTTTAAGTCTAAGGTGAAGAATTGTTATTAATGATCCTGTCACAATGATCCTGTTAGCTAACCCTGAACACTATCGATCACCTGTCATAGATAATATTAGTATATCTGTGCCTTACCTGAACTTATAGCTAATCCTTACCCCCTACCTATATAACAATTCACCTTAATTAAGTGATCTTATAGCTAAATCAGAACCTTACATATTATAAGTCAGAACTATACATATTACACTATTTATACACATTATGTACATTTATAGCCCGTCAATATTTTCCTTATCATCAATTACCATACAATACCGTGCTACCATCTCCTTGTGCTTTGAAATTCATATATATATATATTTATATATATACAGTATATACAGTCTATACAATATATATACAGTATATATCACTTATGCTCTTGCACCTTTACGTTAAAATTGTATATATATATATATATATATATATATATACACCGGTATATACAGTGTATATATGAGCCAATACTCACGAATAAGATTAGCAGATCAAAGACACCAACCTGTAAATAAAAAATGGTATATGTTGTTGTTGTTGTTGTTGTTGTTCCCTAAGCTGCCTGGCCGAACAGCCCCGAGTCCCTGAGGAAGGCCATGGCCACGATCGGGCTTTCCCACAGAGCTCTCATTGAGTGTAGGTTGTGTTGTTGGCGTAAGTGGTTGTGTGAAATGCAGTCTTCTATGATGTGTTTAATGGTATGGGGTGCTGTGTTACATCCCGGGCAGGCGTCGACAACGGAGTCATCCAGTCTCTTCTGATAGCTCAGGAGAGCTGGATGGTGTCCGCATCTCAGCCTGGCCAGGTGGACTCTGTCCTCGCGAGGGAGGGAGGATTCGGAAGGATGGATTTCGGGAGGTCGTGCATGCAGCTGCGTGTTGTCTGTGAGTGAGTGGATGGATTGGCGAGAGATATGAGTATGGATGTGCTTCTGGAAGTTGGTTCGGGGTGGGCAGGGAGGGAGAGAGGACAATAACTGTGTGTGATACCGTGTGCTGGGTGTTGTTTTGATATTTCTTGGTGTCTGTGGGTGTGTTGCCATGTAGTTTAGTGGGTGGTCTTGGTTCGTGGAGGCTGCTGCCAGGAATTGAGTGCCTCTCATGTCCAGATGGTCTTTGACTTTGAGGATTTTGGTTTCTTGATGTAGATGATCTGTGGGTGCAGTAGCTGTGCAGCCTGTAATGATCTTCAGGGCTTTGTTTTGGATAGTCTGTAAGGTCTTATGATGTGTTTCAGCTAGGTTAGAAGCCCAGGCTGGGCTTGCGTATTCCATTACTGATCTTATGTATTGTTTATATACTGTGGTGGTAGTTTCTTTGTTTCTTTGGTATATGTTAAACAATATATATGATATTTGTTTTATATATTTATTGTTGAAACTTTGTAAATATAATTGCAACTACAGTATATACAATTATATATAAATATTTTTATAGCTAGATAGATAGAGTTTGAAATGTTTATATGGAAAGATATTTATATAGATACACTGGCCACACAGATTTTACGATCCCTGAGAAGTGGCCAGGACTTAATCCTAGTAGCGATGGCAACCCTAAGAGAAAGTGGAAGGAAAGGATAGCACAGATAAAGGTCTCTCTCCCCACCCTCCTCTCCCTCCGGCAGAGGGAACGGAGAGAAAGGGAGCGGAGAGAGAGAGAGAGAGAGAGAGATAAGGTGAGAGACAGGTGACAAAGTGAGATAAGAGCATGACAGATGAGATAATGCCTGCCCCCGTCAGGTGTGAGAAAGAGAGAGAGAGAGAGAGATGATAGATATAATGTGTGTGCGCGTGTGTGTAAAGTGATTTATACAGTATAGTATACGTCTTGTGGGTTAGTGTAATATTTGTTTATAATCATTATTGAAGATTTTGCTTGCGTTTGTTATTTTCGAACTATGTCTATTAGTTTGTCACCTATAGTCTATTCGCTGTAAGTAGGCGAGAAATCATAACCTCTAACCTCTGTAACTAAAAAACGACCAGAGTAATCGAGGTAATATTTGTACCATTTGGGAAGAGTCAGTCAAGGAATAGATGTGGAAATTTACAGCCAATTTGTTCTAGCCGTTTTTGAGTTACAGAAGATAGAAGTCATGATTTCTCGCCCACATACCGCGAATAGACTATAACAAAAATGCCTTCCCAGATTTCCTTCAAACTAAATAAAATGCCCACCTAGACCCACGTCAAGCTAAACCTATAAATTTTTCGATAGAAAAATGTCCCGGCCAAAGGCCGATTACTTTTTAATTACAAGCTCGCTATCGCTCACCCTGAACAAATCGATACCTGGTTGGGGTGAAGCGTCTGATTATCGTCAAACTCATGAGGTGAAACTTCTTAAAATCTCCAAATTAATGGAAAGAAACAGGGGTATGCCAAAAAAGACCCCCTTCATACCAAATAGGGTTAAGGCATATTAAGAGGGTACTGGTGGTTTCCATGACAACGCCGCTTCCTTCCTCTTACCACTGTTGTTTTTGTTGTTGGTGTTGTTGTTGTTGTTGTTGTTGTTGTTGTTGTAGGTGTTGGTGTTGTTGTTGTTGTTGTTGTTGTTGTTGTTGTTCCCTAAGCTGCCTGGCCGAACAGCCCCAAGGCCCCGAGCAATTCCAAGGCCATAACCGAGCGCCCCCACAGAACCCTCCCTGCCGACCACAATAAAGCCTGGGTGACCGAAGCCACTCCATGGCGGGGAGCTGAGGAGGGTGCAGAAACGCCCGGGAAACCAAAGCCCCACCCAGGGCCCTGTGCCCCTCAGCAATTATGAAGAGAAAGTTGAGGGGCAAGGGAAAAATGTGACGCTTTGGCTTCCAATCTTGGTAGATTGGGAGGTCAATCCACGTAAAAGACGCCGTCACTTGAGATCTAGAAAATATATAAGTTAAAGGAACAGCCAGAGTAAGCTATGGGTATGGCAGAGATCGCTCAGTTCTCACTCTGATAGACCAGCCCATTGTTGTTGGTGGTGTTGGTGTTGTTGTGACTTGTTAGCCTAGAGAACTCCCCCCCCCCCCCAGAAAAAAATATTGCTCGATATTTTCAAAAGTAAGCACAATCCTTAATCATAAACAAGCAAAATAATATATACCGGTATATATATATATATATATATATATATATATGCGAATATGCTTCCACACTAAAGGTGTGTAGAAAAGGGTAGGTTCACTGCACAAAGATTAAAAAATGTTAGTGCTAAAATTAAATTGCATCTAAAATATATTGCATGCACAAAATAAGGGTTTAACAAGTATGTCCGAGTATCTTATTAGAAGGCTCGGACTGTTGTGTACATATTAAAATAATGTTTATGTAAAAGTGTTAAAATTAATTTCTCTACTTTCGTAGATCTTCAGTTATTATAAAAATTTGCAAGAGTGGCTGGCTCCAGAGTCAGGTATTTGTTCTGTACTCTGTGGATTTCCAGTCATTTCTAGAGTGACTGTATATGGATGTGTATATGTATCTTGACTACGGCCAGCTGTTTTACTTGCCCCCTGCTGGCCACATATATGACGATTATTATAATTCACGGGGGGGGGGGGGGGCAGAGCCCCCCCTCAACCCTGTCCTGTATCCCATGTACGGCCTATAACGCAAGTCTTTATCAAAAAATGGACCCAACAACTGGTTATATAAGCTTAGCCATTTGAAGTCGACCGCCAAGGCGGGACCGGGAAGTCACTCCGAGCGTAAAGTAAAGAAAGCGACGCTACTTCCGTTATCTCTATATTTCGTCTCATATTATCATTATTAAAGTGTCCCCATTACTTTGTTAGTGTTTCGTACACCAGAAAAGGGTGTAGCTTGGTGTGGGATGCGTGGAAACCGAAAAAAAAAATATGTATTAAATCGTTGGCGGTACCTGTCAAATAGGTGTCCAAAAGGAAGGATAAGGACTCACAGATGTCCTTCTGGAAGAGGCTTATGCCTGTGACTCCAGCTCAGCCGACTGAAAACAGTTACTTGTTACTTGTTGCTTATTCCAATAAGTAACAGAGTCCTGAAAACAGTTACTTGTTACTTGTTACTTATTCCAATAAGAAACAGTTACTTATTCGAATATGCGATTAGTTTGCTTGGGAAACAGATTAACTTGCTCATGTAGTAATGTACACCCTATGTGGTGGATTGTGTTCTTTTATTTAATAATTTTCATTTTAGTAAGCGTTGTTTCCACATAGCGATTTTGATAATTTAATTTGACTTTATATTGTCCTTGTCCCAGTTTTGGTTTGTTTTGTTTGCAAGTTTTACATTTTAATTTAAGTAACAGAGTATTGAAAGTTACTTGTTACTTGTTACTTATTCCAATAAGTAAGTTACTTATTCCAACAAGTAAGTTACTTATTCGAATAAGTAACAGAGTATTGAAAAGTTACTTGTTACTTGTTCCAATAGGTAACAGTTACTTATTCGAATAAGTAACAGAGTCTTGAAAACAGTTACTTGTTACTTGTTACTTATTCCAATAGGTAACAGTTACTTATTCGAATAAGTAACAGTCCAGAAAAGTTACTTGTTACTTGTTACTTATTCCAATAAGTAACAGTTACTTATTTGAATAAGTAACAGAGTATTGAAAACAGTTACTTGTTATACTTATTCCAATAGGTAACAGTTACTTATTCGAATAAGTAACAGAGTCCTGAAAACAGGACTCTGTTTTCAGTTAAATATATAAATAAATAGGCCTACATATATAAATACAAATAAAATATGGGCTAATCACGACCACAGCCACCAAAGACATCCCTAACATTAAGTCATCCAATAATCTTAAATCAACAATAATAGCAATGACAACAAGAACAAATACCCCAAGATAACAGAAATATCCAAAAACAAATATGGGCTAACCACGACCACCGCCACCCAAGACATCCCTAACATTAAGTCATCCAATAATCTAAAATCAACACGCACACATACACACACTGTATGACTGGCATATTGGATATGACTGGGTGTATGTGTGACTGACTGACTATGAACTAATGTGACTGACTGACTGACTGTGTGTGTGACTGTGTATATAACAAACAATATGTGTGACGAACTATGTGAGTGGGTTAAAGGGAGGTTTTTAGTTTGCTCCATAAACCCCCATCAAGCTTGATAAATAAATAAAATTAATGAAAGAGAAGACAAAATACAAGACCCCCCCTCCCCCTTCGAGACATACTGGCCCTCCTAAAATCTCTATCACTCGCCAGGAAGAAATCGATGCCTAAATGGCAGAGGTGGTCTTAATATTGACAAAGTAGTGCGGCGAAAGGTCTTAAAAATAGCCAATCTAATGGGGCGAACGTCTTAAAATGTCAATACTAATGGAGCTAAACGTGAGGGAGAAGGGGATCTACAAAAAAACTTTATGAAAACAAATATATAAAATATAAAACAAATATAAAATAACTGGCTGTATGCGTGTACAGTATGTGTGTGACTGTAACAGACTGTATGCACGTGTGTGTGTACGTGTGTGTGTATTTGCGTGTGTGTGTGCGTTTAACCCCTTCACCACCATGACGTAATTTTCATCAAATTCTGGTTACCATTACACGATTTTCCTTAGTTTACAATATACCTATACGACTTAACCCATTCAGTACCAGGGACGTCCTTCTTATCATAAAAATATAATAATTTTATTTCTTCACTCCACAATGCGCAAAATAAATATATCCCCAAAAGAAAATTTAGATCAACACAGAACCAACCCAAATGGATGAATAATAGACTATTAGACCTTCTAGGAAAAAAGAGAGGAATATATCGAAAAATAAAGAAAGGCGAAATTCACCTACTTGCTTACTATCAGAATCTATCAAGAGAGGTTAAAAAATGTATAAGGACAGACAAGAGAAATTATGAAATCAGGATAGCCAATGACTCAAAAAATAACCCTAAGGCTTTTTACCAGCTATATAAATCTAAAGTTAGAGATAAAATAGGCCCCCTTAAAACTTCGATAGGAGAAATGACAGAAAATGATTTAGAAATGTGCAGTACATTAAATAGTCAGTTTCTATCCGTTTTCACTAATGAAAATTTGGCACAGATTCCAGAAGTCCGTAAGGTATATAGCGATAGTATAGAAAATAGGTTAAGTACGGTTACTATAAGTAGAAATGATGTGCTTAAGGAAATTGACAGACTGAAACCTCAGAAATCGCCTGGTCCCGATGAGGTATATGCCAGAGTATTAAAAGAATGCAGAGATGAGTTAAGTTACCCATTAACATTTCTTTTTAACAATTCATTAGAAACAGGTATAGTTCCAGAAGCTTGGAAGCTTGCAAATGTAGTTCCGATTTTCAAAAAAGGTGATAAATCAATAGCATCCAATTACCGTCCCATTAGTCTCACTTCAATCATAGGAAAGCTACTAGAGTCAATTATTGCTAGGAAAATGAGAAACCACTTAGAAACATTTAACTTAATCAATTCTTCTCAGCATGGATTCACTCAGGGACGTTCTTGCCTTACTAATTTGCTTAGTTTTTTCTCAGAGGTATATGAAGCAGTAGATAATGACAAGGCATACGATATTATATATTTAGATTTCAGTAAAGCTTTCGACAGAGTCCCTCATGAGAGATTGATGAGAAAGGTTGAGGCACATGGAATAGGTGGGGCGTTGTTGGGATGGATTAGGTCATGGCTAATTGGTAGGAAACAGAGAGTCAGCATAAATGGTACCAAGTCAGAGTGGGGAGCAGTCAAAAGTGGTGTCCCCCAGGGATCGGTATTAGGTCCCCTGTTGTTTCTTATATACATAAATGACCTAGATTTAGGTATAACTAGTAGGATAAGTAAATTCGCAGACGATACTAAAATGGGGAGATCAATTGATTCAGATAGCAATATAGAGTGCCTCCAAAGGGATCTAGATACCTTACATGAATGGTCAGTAAATTGGCAGATGAAGTTTAACATTGACAAATGCAAGGTATTAAAGATAGGGAAGATGCAAACAAATGTTAAATATAAACTAGCTAATTTAGAATTAGAAAATTCAGACTGCGAGAAAGATCTAGGTGTGTTTGTTAGCAATGATTTGAAGCCTAGAAAACAGTGTATAGGCGTTCGTAATAAGGCAAACAGGATTCTCGGGTTCATCTCTAGGAGTGTGAGTAACAGAACTGCTGATGTTATCTTAAAACTTTACTTGTCATTAGTGAGACCCCATATGGATTATGCTGTCCAATTTTGGTGTCCTTATTACAGAATGGACATAGATTCATTGGAGAGAGTACAGCGTAGAATGACAAAAATGATCCATAATATTAGAAATCTTCCGTATGAAGAAAGGTTGAAGAATTTAGGCTTACATTCGTTAGAGAGACGCAGAGTTAGAGGGGATATGATAGAGGTGTTCAAGTGGGTTAGTGGGATTAACAAAGGGGACATGACAAATGTACTAAAGCTCAGTGATAGCGAAAGAACTCGTACCAATGGTTTCAAATTAGATAAATTTCGTTTCAGAAAAGATATAGGCAAATATTGGTTTGGTAACAGAGTTGTAGATGGGTGGAATGGACTACCAAGTGCTATAGTGGGATCTAAAACTGTAGGGAGCTTTAAGATAAAATTGGATAAGCATATGGACGAGAAGGGTTGGGTGTGAAGGGGGATCAGCCGGGTTGGGCCAATCAGCGCTCTGCAGACCCCCATAATCCTGCGTTAATCTCTAACCGTTTTGGTAAGATGATCCTCAGGGTATTAGAGTGTTGAGCCTATAATTGGGCTTTGTAATTGATTTGAGGTTGTGTGGGACAGGGATCTGCCTTGCTTAGGCCAATCGGCTTTCTGCAGACTCCCATTTTCTTATGTTCTTATGTTCTTATATTCTGGCAACTAGTATACGATGATTTTACTCAGCTTAGGAAGGCCCTCTAGCAAAATAAGGCTTCAGACGATCTCAACCAACCCTTTTAACTACCGCAGATCCTTCCTAAGCTGCATAATATCTAAGCTGCATAATAATCGTCCAAATATAGCTAGAGTACAATGTAACACACGTCGCTGGTACTCAAAGGGTTAAACGGTTACATACAATCTCCATAAACCCTCATAATGACATAGATCCTTCTTAAACTGCATAAAATCGTCTAATTTTAACCAGTACACAAAGGTAAAAATGCGTTATGGTGCTGAAGAGATTAACCCTTTGAGTACCAGAGACGTGTTATATTTTAGTCTAGGTATATTTAGACGATATTGTACAAATTCAGAAGGGTCTGTGGTAGTTAAAAAGGTTGGTTGAGTTAGTTTGCAGCCTTATTTTTGCTAGAGGTCCTTCCTAAGCTGAACCAAATCGCCTAATCATTGCCAGAATACAATTAATAAGATGTCACCGATACTCAAAGCGTTAATTGTATATATAACTAACGGTGTAGCTGAAGGAATGTGTTTAGTTCATTCATTATAGGTAGCCTAGGCCAGCAATAGTATCCCCTAAACTCTGTAACTCTAAATGGGCTAGAGCAAATGGATTGTACATTTCCACCCCTATTAACTGATGAACTCTTTCCAATTTTAAGGCTATAAGGAAGTTGGAGCTCTAGACATCGACATTAAAGGGGCCCACCTCGTTTTTGTTTCTCTCTCCCTCTCTGGGTTGTATCCATTCGGCCCCATTCAGCCTACTGTTGTAAGATGTTTATCCCCATCCAGGTGTCGATTTTTTGACAGCAGGCTAAATTTGTACAATGTCTCCGGCGAAGTCGGATTTCTTCATACAATGCTGGCTGGCTAACATTCGCCAGGAAGAAATCGACACCTGGATGGGGATAAACGTCTTGAAACCGTAGGCTGAATGGGGCCGAATGGATACAAGCCAGAGAAAGAGAGAAAAGGAGAGAACGAAAGCAGGTCACCCCCCTTAAGCAGAATTACCAGCTAAAATACGGTCTTAGTACATTTATATGTATACATAAAACCACATTCATCATACTTTCTATCCAGCAGACAACTACATTAGTATTGCAATTCCGTTCTGTATCAATGTTTACGGCTCCAACTTCCTTATAGCCTGAAACTCGCAAATGGTCAATTGTAACCCCTAACCTCTGTAACTGAGACAGGGCTAGAGCAAATGGGTTGTAAAAGATAATTGGTGGGTTGGTAAAATTATGAATTCCTAGAGATTGCTTCTAAATTGCATACAATCGTTTAACCCTTCCTGTATCGGTGACATCCATTTCATATGATTCAGAAAAATATTTAACGATTTCATTCTGCTTAGGAAGGATGTATACCAATTAAAAGACTACAGACTATCTCAATTAATTCTTTTAGCTACCATATATCCTTCCTCAGCTTCGTAAAATAGTCTAAATGAAGCTATAATACAACTAAAATGACGTCGCCGGTACACAAAGGGTTAATAACAGCCGGAATGCAAGTAAGACACGCATCATTGTATACTGAAAAGGTTAAGTCGGTGTCACACGAGCTATATGTCCGTCAATTTTTACGAGCAATTATTGTCCGACAGATTTAACCCGTTCAGTACCGGTGACATCCTTTATATTATATTCTGGCAACTAATAGACGATTTTATTCAGCTAAGGAAAGACGTTAACCCATTAAAAGGCTACAGGCTATCTCAATTAATCCTTTTAGACACCATATATCTTTCCTAAGCTTCATAAAATCGTCTAAATATAGCTACACTACAATTACAAAGACGTCGCCGGTACAGAACGGGTTAACAAAATAGTTATATCAGAATTCAGCCACTAAACATACTCTACCTTCAGTCTAGTTTCAGATCCAATGTGAAAAGGCCTCAAAATACCACGAGAAAAATAAATTGCTCGTCGAAAATTGCCGGGAAAAAGCGCTCGTGTGACACCTGCTTAAAGGTGAATAAATTGCAGCCACTTGCGAGTTTCAGGCTATAAGGAAGTTGGAACTGTAAACATCGATGGTAAATAGAAATGCAATGATTATGCAGGTTTATAATGGCCGAAGAGTATGTTGAAATGGGTTTTATGTATTTATATATGTACTACAACCGTATTTTAACTGCTGAATATCAATATCTACAGCTCCAACTTCCTTATAGAACGAAACTCGTAAGTGGTCAATTGGTTTAATGGTAACCAGACTACCAGAGAATGAAATAAACACCAAAATCAAATAGTTACCCTAAAAAGAAAACACGAGAATAATGAAAGAATGCCTATCAATTGCCCACCTTATGCCTTGTAGCCTACTTTAATCATTATTACACCTGTCAGACCCCTTCGAGCTTCTCACACACACACATCTGGTCCCCCCCCCCCCCTTCAAGGGCCTGGCGTAGCTAAGAGGGGGGAGGAGGGCCTACCACTCCCCTCCTCATGAGAATCCTGTATCCCTTATGGCACCACTAAGGTCTTTACTAATATGTACAGTAATAAATACTAATAACAGTACGTGATCATTTATCGGAACAATGCCTAGATTCCCTAGAAGTAAAATACTGTAGCTACCCCTGTATTCAGGAGGGTTTTCTTTGATTACCGGTACCTTATTTTATGCAAGTTTGAATGTCCTGATTTTCTGGATAATTGTTCATCTTAGTCTTCTGAATAATTAGTTAATATTAAACTATATTAATACATAGCAATCTACGTTATAAAAGAGAATGATATATTTATACTTTTATGCTTCTCGAATGCAGTTTGTTGACAAATTGAAAGTTGCCACTTGCGGGCGGGTTCAAAAGAAGAAGAAGAAGAAGCCAATGCCAAACACCCGAGGATTTGAGCGCCGCCGTGATCCCCTTGGCACCTGCTGAGCTTACGATCTACCTCACCACGTTAGGACTCCTGTCACAGAATTCGCGGATATATAGCCTTGTGATCAACGAGCACCTACAGTATACAGTATTGCGGAAATGGCCGTCCTCTCGTCTACAGTGCCTTTCAAAATTCAAGATTTTAGATAGCCTAGCCTACTGGAGGTCGGTGGCCGAGCGGGAGTCGGGAGACATTACAGTAGATACTACAGCCCATTAGCCTATCCTGCTGACTCGCTGAGTGATGATTCTACACTCCCACAGTAAGTGTTTGATGGCTGTATATTAAGCCGGTGTCACACGAGCGATTTTCAGTAATTTTTTACCGGCAATTGTAGTCTGGGATCAACAAAATTCAAGTCTTATAAACCAGCCACCTACCATAATCTACCTTAAGTCTAGTTTCCGATACCAGTGTGAAAGAGCTTCAAAATAGGCTAATACGAGAAAAAAACGTGCTCATCGAAAATTGCCGGAAAAGGCGCTCGTGTGACATCGCCCTAAGTTTAAGAGCATGTTTTGTGATAATTATAGGCTAGGCTAGAAGTAATTATGTTGTAATTATGCAATGCAATTAGCTTATGTAAAAATAAATATGTGTAAACATTTAACCGATCGTAATTTCAATTGCGTAGCCTAACCGCGTGCGGTTGGGAAAAATGCTTAGGCCTATAGCCTAAGAATTCGTAGTATATTAACTATCGGGGTTCTAGTACCTTCGTTGTAATTGTATACTAGGCTGTTCCGAGCGCAATAAACTATATGTACAGTACTGTACATGTCTTTTCGTGCTGTGTGGTGACCTGGATAACTGGGTTCGAATCCACGGTAGTATCACAAGTTAGTATATTTATTAATTCAATTAACTTCATACTCGCATTACTATAAATAACAATCTACGGTAAAATAAAGGTAAATCAATATCAATATCAATATACGCCATTACTATTAATAACAATCTACGATAATTTACGGTTAATCAATATAAATATACGCCATTACTATCACTAACAATCTAAGGTATAGCCTAATCTACGGTAAAATAAAGGTAGGCCTAAATCAATATCAATATACACCATTACTATCAATAATAGTCTACGGTAAAATAATCTCTCTCTCTCTCTCTCTCCCCTCCCCCTCCTCCTCCTCCTCCTTCACCCCCTCTCCAACAGGCCGCCACATATTACATAACTTTCGGCTACACTTAGACGATTTTGTGAAGCTTAGTTGACGGTTCTATTCAGCTTAGGAAGGATGTCTACTCGTTAAATTATAATAGAATATCTCAATCATTTTAACCACCATAGCTTATATCCTTATATGGTAGCTAAAAGGATTGATATTTTCTGCAATCATTTAACATATAGACATCCTTCCTAAGCCTAATAACTGGAGACTGGAGTTTTCGCAGAGAGGCTCCAGTCCTAACATTATTCTTGACTTACAGTGTGCTGGCTTAATAATCCAATGAGGTTGATAGCCTCTGAGCAGTCAAAAGTGGTGTCCCCCAGGGATCGGTATTAGGTCCCCTGTTGTTTCTTATATACATAAATGACCTAGATTTAGGTATAACTAGTAGGATAAGTAAATTCGCAGACGATACTAAAATGGGGAGATCAATTGATTCAGATAGCGATATAGAGTGCCTCCAAAGGGATCTAGATACCTTACATGAATGGTCAGTAAATTGGCAGATGAAGTTTAACATTGACAAATGCAAGGTATTAAAGATAGGGAAGATGCAAACAAATGTTAAATATAAACTAGCTAATTTAGAATTAGAAAATTCAGACTGCGAGAAAGATCTAGGTGTGTTTGTTAGCAATGATTTGAAGCCTAGAAAACAGTGTATAGGCGTTCGTAATAAGGCAAACAGGATTCTCGGGTTCATCTCTAGGAGTGTGAGTAACAGAACTGCTGATGTTATCTTAAAACTTTACTTGTCATTAGTGAGACCCCATATGGATTATGCTGTCCAATTTTGGTGTCCTTATTACAGAATGGACATAGATTCATTGGAGAGAGTACAGCGTAGAATGACAAAAATGATCCATAATATTAGAAATCTTCCGTATGAAGAAAGGTTGAAGAAATTAGGTTTACATTCGTTAGAGAGACGCAGAGTTAGAGGGGATATGATAGAGGTGTTCAAGTGGGTTAGTGGGATTAACAAAGGGGACATGACAAATGTACTAAAGCTCAGTGATAGCGAAAGAACTCGTACCAATGGTTTCAAATTAGATAAATTTCGTTTCAGAAAAGATATAGGCAAATATTGGTTTGGTAACAGAGTTGTAGATGGGTGGAATGGACTACCAAGTGCTATAGTGGGATCTAAAACTGTAGGGAGCTTTAAGATAAAATTGGATAAGCATATGGACGAGAAGGGTTGGGTGTGAAGGGGGATCAGCCGGGTTGGGCCAATCAGCGCTCTGCAGACCCCCATAATCCTGCGTTAATCTCTAACCGTTTTGGTAAGATGATCCTCAGGGTATTAGAGTGTTGAGCCTATAATTGGGCTTTGTAATTGATTTGGGGTTGTGTGGGACAGGGATCTGCCTTGCTTAGGCCAATCGGCTTTCTGCAGACTCCCATTTTCTTATGTTCTTATGAAGACCTATTTTAACTAACTACCTAAGGGGGAGGTCGTGTAAGAACATAAGAAAATGGGAGTCTGCAGAAAGCCGATTGGCCCAAACAAAGCAGATCCCTCTCACACCCAACCTCAATTACAAGGCCTAATTATAGGCCCAGCTCACTAATACCATGAGGACAGACCTCACCAAAACGGTCAAAGGACAGACAATGGGGGTCTGTAGAGTGCCGATTGGCCCACACTCGGCAGATCCCCTCACACCCAACCCATCTCGCCCATATGCTTATCTATATTTTTCTTAAAGCTCCCTATCGTTCTTGAGAACAAATTAGAGAAGCATATGGACGAGATGGGTTGGATCTGAGGGGGATCTGCCGGGAGTGGGCCAATCGGCGCTCTACAGAGACCCCCATTGTCTGTCCTCTGACCGTTTTGGTGAGGTTGGTCCTCATGGTATTAGTGAGCTGGGCCTTGTAATTGACTACTTGCGAGTTTCGTTCTATAAGGAAGTTGGAACTGTAGACATCGATAATGAGCAGATTTATCAGCTATACTGTGGTTGTACTACATCTATAAATACATAAAACCCAATTCAGCATACTTTTTAGCCATCATAAACCTACATTATTATTGCATTTCTATTTACTATCGATGTCTACAGTTCCAACTTTCTTATAGCCTAAAACTCGCAAGTGGTCAATTGGGGTTGGGTGTGAGAGGGATCTCCCTTGTGTAGGCCAATTGGCTTTCTGCAGACTCCCATTTTCTTATTTTATTTTATCAATACCGGTGACTAATCCATTATATTCTGGTCACTATTTGACGGTTTTATTCAGCTTAAGAAGGACTTCTATCAATTAATAGGCTGCAGACTATCTCAATCCATTTAGCAAACCATATAAATCTTTCCTGAGCTTCATGAATTTGTCTAGATGTAGCGGAAATAACATAAAATAGACGTCACCGATACTGTAGGGATTAACACAAATATATGTAGGCCTATATGTGGATTTAGAGGCACTAAGTACATTCTCTGTGTAACATATTATATATGTTTAATAGGATATACTGTATATGACAATAATAGACGAAATAATTTAACCTTTATGTAATCCGCAAATCTTTATTCTTTCACACTGACATTCGTACACATATAATTAAGTAATCCTCTTCGATTATCTATACAAAATACAATTAAATATAATTAACTATCCTATCAATCAATAAACGATGCACTTCGTAAACAAAACCACTGTAAAATATATATAGATAATAAGAAAAGACAAGGGAGTATTGGGTAAAAAGAAATATCTCCAAGTAATGCGGGGTATATTGAACTCGATTACCTGTATTTATAATCACATTACAATCACATTTTAGTTGATTATTCTGCTAAATTTACAATACAATTGATAAACAGAAGTAATGTATATATAAATAATACACAAACATATATTAATATATATATAAATAAATAAATATATAAATAAATAAATAAATATATAGATATACAAATAATAGAGCTGATAAACAAAATATAAGATATATCAATTATATAAAAGATACATTAATATAGGTCAAAGTTAAATCCACCCCGAGCGCGAGTGGGGGTAGTAGGGTAGGTAGGGGGAGGGGGAGGGTTGAGAGAGAACTGAGTTCTGACTGCGGGTTGCCCGCCCGTCCGCCCAAAATCACGCCCTTAAATATTAAAGCTACGACATTCTAACCTGTCGCAATCGATTTACCGCAACTTTTTACCCTTCTTTTGGTAAAGGTTTTTTGTAGGAATTTTAATCTCAGCCTCGAAATCCGTCCGGTTTAGCCGCAAATCGCATTTTTCCATGCAAAATTTGACGTTGCCGTAACTTTTGCATTTGTTGAGCTACGGAGTTGAAATTTTGACACAATATGCATAAATATATTTTGAGAAATGGATTATTTCACTTTTTGGTATTTTGATTTGTAATGAAGTTATTGGACATTAAACATAATTTTCTTTAATTAATTACCTGTAGATCGATAAATTACGTATATATTATGTCTTTGTTATCAAACAACACATATATGATAAATACAAAAATTGCATAGTACTAATTAATAATATATCTGTAGCAGATATATACCCTAGATACTCACACGTTTGTTACACAGCATAGTGAGTCAGTCACAACTTATGTTACATGCTTAGTTATATACAATCAGTTAGTTATACTCAGTCAAGCAATCAGTTAGTCAGCCAGTTAGTCACACAGTTATATACACAGTTAGTTACAGTCAGTTAGTCACACAGTTATAAACACACAGTTAGTTACACCCAGTCAATCAATCAGTTAGTTACAGTTAGTTATAAACACAGTCAGTTACACCCAGTCAGTCAGCCAGTTATTCACAGTGTCAGTCAATCAGTTATTCACACAGTTATAAACACATAGTTAGTTATAAACACAGTCAGTTACACTCATTCAGTCAATCAGTTAGTCACACAGTTAGTTATAAACACACAGTCAGTTACACTCAGTCAGTCAATCAGTTAGTCATAATCATACAGTCAGTTACATCCAGTCAATCAATCAGTTACTCAGCCAGTTAGTCACACAATTAGTTATAAACACACAGTCAGTTATACCCAGTCAATCAATCAGTTACTCAGCCAGTTAGTCAGTCAGTTAACTTTGGGGGAGACACTCGTTACAGGGCAGTCTGCCTTTTGTTTCCTCCATACACATAGGACAAACAAAAGTGTGTTACTAACTGGCTGACTAACTGATTTTGTTTATGTGGATGAGGGAGACAAAAGGCAAAACTGCCTGTGACGAGTGCCTCCCCCAGAGTTGAAAGAGTGACAGTGCCAAAATCAAGGAATTTTAGAGCCAAAATGTCTGGACACACGGAGTTTGAAGCAATTTAAGTCATAGGATGAGGGAAAGATTGACTGGGTGTAACTGACTTTGAGTATATAACTAACTGGCTGACTAATTGATTGACTGACTGGGTGTAACTGTGTTTATAACTAACTGTAACTAACTGATTGATTGACTGTGTGTGACTGACTGTGTGTTTATAACTGTGTGACTAACTGACTGTAACTAACTGTGACTAACTGACTGTAACTAACTGTGTATATAACTGAATAACTGATTGCTTGACTGAGTATAACTAACTGATTGTATATAACTAAGCATGTAACATAAGTTATTAAAAATCAAAATAAAAAAAAATAAAAAATCCATTTCTCAAATATATTTATGCCTATTGTGTCAAAATTTCAACTCCGTAGCTCAACAAATGCAAAAGTTACGGCTATGTCAAATTTTGCATGGAAAAATGCGATTTACGGCTAAACCAAACAAAAGTGTGTTACTAACTGGCTGACTAACTGATTTTGTTTATGTGGATGAGGGAGACAAAAGGCAAAACTGCCTGTGACGAGTGCCTCCCCCAGAGTTGAAAGAGTGACAGTGCCAAAATCAAGGAATTTTAGAGCCAAAATGTCTGGACACACGGAGTTTGAAGCAATTTAAGTCATAGGATGAGGGAAAGATTGACTGGGTGTAACTGACTTTGAGTATATAACTAACTGGCTGACTAATTGATTGACTGACTGGGTGTAACTGTGTTTATAACTAACTGTAACTAACTGATTGATTGACTGTGTGTGACTGACTGTGTGTTTATAACTGTGTGACTAACTGACTGTAACTAACTGTGACTAACTGACTGTAACTAACTGTGTATATAACTGAATAACTGATTGCTTGACTGAGTATAACTAACTGATTGTATATAACTAAGCATGTAACATAAGTTGTTATTAAAAATCAAAATAAAAAAAAATAAAAAATCCATTTCTCAAATATATTTATGCCTATTGTGTCAAAATTTCAACGCCGTAGCTCAACAAATGCAAAAGTTACGGCTATGTCAAATTTTGCATGGAAAAATGCGATTTACGGCTAAACCAGACGGAATTCGAGGCTGATATCAAAATTCCTACAAAAAACCTTAATCAAAAGAACGGTTAAATGTCGCGGTAAATCGATTGCGACAGGTTAGAATGTCGTAGGTCCAATATTTGAGGGCGTGATTTTGGGCGGACGGGCGGGCAACCCGCAGTCGGAGCTCAGTTCTCTCTCAACCCTCCCCCTCCCCCTAGGGACCTACCCTACCCCAACCCGGCATTACTTAGATATATTTATTTGTACCCAATATTCCCGTGTCTTTTCTTATTAGTTATATATATTTATATTTACGAAGTGCATCGTTTATTGATTAATCAAATTGTTACTTATATTAACTTGTACTTTGTATAGATAATCGAAGAAAATGATTACTTAATTATATGCGTACGAATGTCAATGTGTAAGAATAAAGAGTTATGGATTACATAATGGTTTAAATATTATATATATGGTGTCATTAAAATCTTATTAAACGTACATAATATATACTATATATGGCATTTAGTTATAGTGTCATTTAAATTTACACATACCTGTTGGTGTGATATAGAACATTGATATGCCTATATGTTATTACACAAACACACACACACAGTCAGTCAATCAGTTAGTCAGTCAGTTAGTTACACAGTTAGTTATAAACACACAGTCAGTTAGACAGTCAGTCAATCAGTTAGTCACACATGTAGTTATAAACACACAGTCAGTTACACCCAGTCAATCAATCAGTCAACCAGTTAGTTACACATTTATTTATAAACAGTCAGTTAAATCCAGTCAGTCAATCAGTTAGTCACACAGGTAGTTATAAACACACAGTCAGTTACACCCAGTCAATCAATCAGTCAACCAGTAAGTTACAAATTTATTTATAAACACAGTCAGTTACACCCAGTCAATCAATCAGTTAGTCAACCAGTTAGTTACACATTTATTTATAAACACAGTCAGTTAAATCCAGTCAGTCAATCAATTAGTTAGTCACACATTTAGTTATACACACACAGTCAGTTACACCCAGTCAATCTGTCCTTCATCTTTCCCTCATCCTATAACTTAAATTGCTTCAAACTCCGTGTGTCCAGACATTTTGGCTCGAACATTCCTTGGTTTTGGCCCTGTCACTCTTTCAACTCTGGGGGAGGCACTCGCCACAGGCAGTTTCGACTTTTATCTCCCTCAACCACATACACAAAAATCAATCAGTTAGTCAGCCAGTTAGTCACACACTTAGTTATAAACACAGTCAGTTACATCCAGTCAATACATCAGTTAGTCAGCCAGTTAGCTACACACTTAGTTATAAACACACAGTCAGTTACATCCAGTCAATATATCAGTTAGTCAGCCAGTTAGCTACACACTTAGTTATAAACACACAGTCAGTTACATCCAGTCAATAAATCAGTTATTCAGCCAGTTAGTCACACAATTTTGTTTTATGTGTATGGAGGAGACAAAAGGCAGGTTGCCTGTAATGAGTGTCTCCCCACAAATTAAAAGAGTGACAGAGCCAAATTCAAGGGATGCTGGAGTCAAAATGTTTGGACACACGAAATTTAAAGCAGTCTAAGTCATAGGATGAAGGAAAGATTGATTGAGAGAGATAGTTCCAGAGTTATAAACACTCACTCACATTTCCATCTTGCTATCATTAGACGATTTTAGTGACCTTGGAAGGACCTCCAGGGGAAGACAAGAGGTTAATTGACAAGTTTTGCCTCTTCGATTCATAGAGATACTTCCTAAGCTAAATATAGTCGTCTGTTGTCAACCAGAATGAACAATCTAATGCATTTATTTCACTCCCAACACCAAACACCTCCTAATTAAATTAATTAAAGCATATGTTCCACCCGGGATTCGAACCTGGGTTACCACATACAGATCTCAAACACTCAAACCATTAAATATTGTTGTCTACAGCTCCAACTCCCTTATAGAACTAAACTCTCAAGTCGGCAATTGGTAGAAAAAAACACCAGCTCAATTCACAACTTGCGTGTTTCAGGCTATAAGGAAGTTGGAACTGTAAGCATCAATAATACAGTTATTTTGAAGCTATACGTAACTGCAGTGTAAACATCCTCTCATTCTCAGTATTTGTTTCAGCCTGTCTTTAACCCTTTAATCCAGTAGGCTACCGGTAACGTCTTTTTCGTTATATTCTGGCAGGTATTAGGCGATTGTATTCAGCCTAGGAAGGACGTCTACACATTAAAAGGCTACAGGCTATCTCAATTAATCCTTTTAGCTACCATTTGTCCTTCCTGAGCTTCATAAAAGCGTCTAGATCTAGCTAAAATCCAATACAAACGACGTCACCGGTACTGAAGGGGTCAACCAATCAGAGGACAGAATTATATCAACAACAAGGATGGCCGCCAACCATTACCATAGCAACATCCTTAGCTTGTCAGAGTGGGCGGAGCTGATGCTGACGGTTGCTATGGTAACGCTTGGCGGCCATCATTGTTGTTTACATAATGCTGTCTTCTGATTGGCTAGCGAGTCCAGGCACGTATGTACGCACATGATCGCAAAAAAACACGTACACATACTATCAGCGTGCACATAACAGACAGCTGTTAACTCCTGCTTATCATGCTGCCCGGAGCAGCCATCTGTAGTTCCTAAGATAATTGACCACTTGCGAGTATCGTTCTATAAGGAAGTTGGATCTGTAGACATCGATATTTAGCAGAATTACCAGCTAAAATACGGTCGCAGTACTTTTATAAATAGGCCTACATCAAAACAAATGTATCATACTTGCTATAGATCAGAAACCTAGACTATTTTTGCATTTCTATTGGATATCGATGTTCACGGCTCCAACTTCCTTATAGCATGACACTCGCAAGTGGTCAATTAGCTAATGCATCGTGTGAATGTGTTTGTGCGAGTCTCTCTCTCTTTCTTTCTGTGTGTGGGTGTGTAAGTATTCTGCTGTGTATGTGTGTCTACATAATATGATATGTGTGTGTGTGTGTGTGTGTGTGTATCATACTATGTAAGTGGGGTGTAGCCTATGTATGCTTGTGTGTAAGCTAAATAACAGGACAAATGAATTCAAACAGGATCAATTGGCCACTTGCGAGTTTCAGGCTATAAGGAAGTTGGAGCCGAGAACATCGCTATTAAACAAAAATGCAATAGTAATGCAAGTTCTGATGGATAATTGGCATGGTGAATTGGGTTTTATGTATTTATATATGTACTACGACCGTATTTTAGCTCTAAATTCTGTTAAATATCGTTGTCTACAGCTCCAACTTCCTTTTAGAACGAAACTCACAAGTCGTTAATTTAGCTTTAGACAAGATATAGACAAGTATTAGCTTGGTAGTAGAGATGTGTAGGCTATATTCTGTTTCTTTTCAACTGACGATAAATTGAATCCCTTAGCAGCTAATTTATCGATACTTAATGGACAAATATGAAACTACTATGTCTCTGCATCATATTAAGACCAAGTTTATATAATTAGCACCATATCTGACTACAAAATCTTCAAAATAACTGAGAAATCTTGATGGGAACTTTGCAATTTACCATCATTAGTTATTATACCCTGTTTCTTAACTGACGGTAATATGCAAATTGTCAGTTATTTTGAAGATGTAGTGAAATATGGTGCTCATTATAAAAACTTGGTCTTAATATGATGCAGAGACATAGTAAATTCATATTCGTCCATTAACTATCGATAAATTAGCTGGGAAGGGACTCAATGTATCGTCAGTTGAAAAGAAAGTATAGTATAATCCATTCATTATAGGTAGGCCAAAGAAGCTTGACCACTAACCTCTGTAACTCAAAAAGAACAAGAGTACTAGGTGATTTTGATGAATTGTTACATGCTCCTACGCAACTATTTTCACCTTCATGCAGCTCATCAGTCATATTATCCATTTCAAAGTCCATATCCTTGAATAGCAAGCTAGTTGGGCAAATTTCTAGGCCATAATTTTCAACTTACATAAATAAAACAATTTTAGAATTTAGCATATTAAGTTATACACTGGTAATTAGGGCGAGAGAACGGATATATCTATATTGTTGTAATTTGTTAGCTGTGGTTTTATAAATGGTATATTGTTATTGGGAAGGATCTTTCTACCCCTTTCCCCATATAAACAACAAAAGGTAATTATGAACCCATTGCACAATTTTAAGAACACGATCACAAGTCCTACAACTGATCATTCAAATCCAGAAAGTACCGGTCTAGAAATGGCTAACAACAAATGATTCGGTAGGTCAATAATATTAATGAGAATACTAATGGATGACTTAGAGGATAAATGTTTCCTAGAACGAATAAATAAAAAAGGGACATATACTGTAGGTAGGATCAGGAATGAAAATATATGATTGTCTTCTATCATCATCATGTTAACCCCTTGAGGATCATGACGCACTTTACAGTGTATTTTGTCTATTATGAGGTAATTTTATTTAGATTAGTAAGGTTATATGGAAGACAGACGGTTATTCTAGACAGTCTTCAGCATTTCAACACTTACAGATCCTTCCTAAGCTGTATGAGATCGTCTAATGACAGCCGGAATTAATAAAAAAGGCGACATAAACCTCAAGGGGTACCGTAATGTCACGTTTTCATGATCACTCCATATTTCGCTACTCTATTTGCAAAGTAACTGATTTCTATAAAAATGGGAAATATGATAATCACCATCGGCTGAAAATTAAAATGGTTATGATTTTTCCAATTAATGGACGTGTTTTAGTCTGATCGTCATTATATATATATATATATATATATACACACACAAGGTTAGATACAATCACGAATTTCAAGGCTACAGGATTTTTCACGGCTATATTAAAAAAATTGCCCCATAGCATGACATGGGGCCGAGCTGTCTCAAATAATAGGCCGAGCTGTCTCGCCGTCATGGCCGAGCTGTCTCAAATAATGGGCCGAGCTGTCTCGCCGTCGTGGCCGAGTTGTCCAAAAGTGGGCCGAGCTGTCCGAGCCGAGTTGTCCCATGGGCCGAGTCGTCCAGTCCCCGTATACACCACTTTTTTCTACCTTTCCAAGCCCTAATTTATTGTGTAAAACCTTGGTTTTATTTATACAGTATTTACTATTAATCCTTTACTTGCCATGCCCTCTCTGCATCATCTGAACAGGGCCTTGGTATTCCGCACACTATCTGTGATAAGTACTAGGTCATATGCGTATAGTAGTTCCCAGGGGAGCCCAACTCTGAAATCCCCAGATAGTGCCTCCAGAACCATAACAAAGGAGAGGGCTTAACACTAATCCCTGGTGGACTCTGATGTGAACTGTAAACTCCTCACTCAGTACTACCTTTCACCCTCACTGCCGTTTGTGAGTCCTCGTACATCTTCATTAACACACACACCAACCACTCCTCTACGCCAAGTTTTTTCATAGCCCACTGCACAACTTCTCTGGGCACCCTATCAAAGGCCTTCTCCAGATCTACATAACACAAAGTACAGATCCCTATCTTTAAGTAAACATTTTTTCTGCAGCTGCCTGAAAATAGCATCGATTGTAGAATGTCCTGTCATAAAATCGAATTGCATATCATCGATAGAGATGCTTTCCCTTATTATACCTTCAAAGACTCTCTCACAGGACTTCATGACTTGATCAAGTATTTTCAGGTCTCTATTTTTTTTTCTATGTGGATGAGAGAGACAAAAGGCAAAACTGCCTGTGATGAGTGCCTCCCCCAGAGTTGAAAGAGTGACAGGACCAAAATCAAGAAATGTTCAAGCCAAAATATAATATCCCGTCTAACGAATCCCCCTTACCCTTATAAGATTACTTTTACACTTTTATGCCATTCCTCTGGGATTCTCTCCTCTTAAATTATGGAGTTCATTTGCTCAGCGACCAATCTCACTCCTATGTCACCCGAGGCTTTTATCATCTCAGCAAGAATGCCAAAGCACATTGCAGCTTTTCCATCCTTCATTATATTTATTGCCAGACCTATGAGAGTTCCGTATGGAGCTCAGTGGTCTGGTTAATCTGCTCTACATAACTAACTAACTAATTATATTTATTGTGCTGCTTACAACAGTTGGCGCTATCAGAGGCAAATATTGGCTTGCTTTTCGTTCCTAAGCTGCTCTCTATTCCACTCCACATTGAGTAATCGTTTGTAGTGTTCCATTTAAGCATCACCGATTTCTTTGTACTGTACATACATACAGTACATTTATACGGGTTTCAAGACCGCAACTGTCCAGTGAATGTGGCTTCCATGGTAAAATCACAGTACTGCACACACTGCACAGCAATCAAAACACGGTGGCTACAGTTTTTACTGCAGCACAGTACAACAAAATCTTGCCACAACAACGCCCTATCATGTTATCACTGTGGCTGAGGTTGGTAATCAGCATAATCAATTGTCCCATTACCATTTCTGACACTTTTCTCCTACAACATCTCTACTGTCATCCTTAACTCGCCTAGTTAAGTTAAAGATCCCATTACATTTACACACTTGGTCAATTACCAGGTCCTGTATCATTATCTTTGCCTTGTACTGTATGCAGTATCTCTTTTTTGTTTTGTTTTTTCAATTCGCTTAGTTGCCAGATATTCCTCCCTGCTGCCTCCTTTATTCCATGCATCTGCTTTTCTCCTTTATTGCATTTTCAACCTCGTCATTCCACCACCAGGAAGTCTTATGCCTGGGGGACCCTAAGCTTTGCCACAGACTGTGTCAGTGGCAGCAAGAAGGCTGAGTTCAAGGAAGTTCCATTGGCTATTTCATCATCATTATCACAGTGAAAGCTTTAGTAATATGGCAGAAGCACAAAACATTTCTTATTTTCCATTAAGTATCAAGAAATCAGTTACTAATGAAGTAAAATTTGTGTATGTATGTATGTATGTTTATATGTTTATACTCAAGCACATACCCCATTGATGGGGGTGGTCGACACGAGACAAAGTCAACAGAAAAAAAACATTAAAAGTTCCTATTCTCAGGTTTAAAATATAAGAAAATAAAACATTAGTATAGTTAAGGGTATCCAGCGCCTTGCTATACTGTTTGTACCGGCTCTCAGGGATCTACATTAAGACCAGAGGTTGAAACGCCTTGGTATATTAACTCTTGAATTTAGATAACACTGTTCAGACATGCTCCAAGCATATAAACTGGTAAACAGCCAAGATCTACTAGCTCAATCAAGATTCTTTAGTGACAGCGAGGGTGAACTCAAAAGACAGCAAAACATTTATAAAGAAGTTTACCGCCCAAACATAAGGAAATTATAACTTGCCACCAAGAGAACAGTTAGTTAGCTATAGAGAATGTTATCTCAGTGCCCAGCACCAACATTAATTTCATACTCTGAGCTGCGACTGAGCACGACGTTCCATAGTTTACCTTCCCTTGTATCATTATTAACTTACATCATTTCACATCACCCTAACTGGTGCGGCAAGAGGTCGAGCGTATGCGCCGTGCTTGGGCGTGAGGATTTTTCCCACTAAACCGCGGGCCGTGGCATAGTCAGTCAAAGGGTCGGCAGTTCGATCCCAGGCCGTACCATTGGTAGACGTCAATAGCTTGGACACTCAGGTCTAGCGATTTGTGGCAAATGTCAAATAAAGTTCCTGTACCAAGGGCACCCCCTGGCCCTGTCAATCAAGGGAGTATACAGCATTAAAACTGCATCACCACAGCATCAAACCCGGGTTGGATACTGTCTCCCTTGAGCACGGGGATGGGGTAATGATCTCTGTTAGCTATAACAGCGCTATTGAATCTTTGAGAGAAATTACGCTTTATAAAAGACCTGACTATTATTATAATTATTATTGTTACTTGCACCTAAAATGGTTACCACCCAGCAGTGTTAAACAGTTACCAAGGTACAATTGTCTACACAGCTACCTGACACACTACTATACAATACAATAATAAAAGACAGTCAACATTGAATGAGAGGAAAAATTACTCTCAGGCATGTGCATAAAAGTTTTTTTGTTTTGTTTTTAATATTTCATTAGTGTGTCAGAATTTATTGAGAATATCTGTACAGTACCACCTTTTACTGCAGGTGACGGTGCAGTTAATATTTCACACTTACCTGTACACGAGTGTCATCCCGAATCCCACCGAGTTGATACTCGTGACATATTCGGTACGGTACCATACTTGGGAATACTCGGGAATAGTCTTAACAAACTCACCATAGTCGTGGCATGGCCTGTAGCAGTCGGGGCCAGAAATTTCCAACATGTTTCAAATTTGAGCCTGCACTTATCACAATTTTTGGATGTGTACGGCAGTCGCAACAACTCATAGTGATTTTTAGCTATTATTATGAACTCACAAAGGAGTTTTAGGTACTCAGGGCCATTCGATGTGTCTCAGCACCACCATGAGTTCACACTCATATTGAGTACTGCAGAGTTGGTACGAGTAGCCTCGACCAGTTGTGCCACACTCGGTTGGATGCCGTACTAAAATTAGTGGCCATGAGTGGGCAAGAGTATGTAAAGAGTGGCCAAGAGTATTCACACAAACTATGTACCAGTTGTCAATACAGAGGCAAGAGTGTTTGTGAGTATGTTAAGAGTTTTGTGATTACACTGTACAGTATATTGATTATGGAACAAAATTCACTTAAAGTAGCTATGCTTCATTATTGAGCTGTGAATCTTTTTTTTTTTTTTTTTTTTTGTAGGGTAAAGGTGGGGTGTAACGAACATGGGGGTGAAACGATGTGTACATAATTTCTGCCTTATCAATAATAAAATAGTTTCCCCAACACCTCAAAAGAAGAAAACGGATAGCTTGAGGATGACGGGAAACTATTGTATACATCGCGACAGACAGTTTTCAGGTAAGTTTTTCTATTTTTTAGGTGATCGATGTAATAATAATAATAATAATAATAATAATAATAATAATAATACTTTATTTCAGACTCACACAGTACAGAGGGGACCATACTGGGGTCCATATATACCTTACAGTAACATAAATATATATAAGCTACTGTACATAGGCTACATAAAATAAAAATAAATTAAATAATACCCAGCTTGCTATCATGTAGTTCACAGCACTGCCTCAACCAAAAACAGTGGTCATCAAACTACTGTGTTACCAAAACCACTGTCCTAATTGTGTACAGTACCATGCCTCACATCATTTAGCTTCCGGTACAGTATGTTGCTACAGTACAGTATAGGAATATCGGTACTGTACTGCACTATGAGGTTCAGTACCGGTATGCTAATTCTGTAGAGTAGCAGACCTGAAATCATTACTTAAGGTTAAATATAGAGCAAATTCCTCCAGTGTGCCTGGATCCTAGAGGTGTACACTATGCTTGGAGTTTGTATAATTTTAATGATACTGTTCTCAGAAGTGTTAAGGCGCTGAATGAATTTAAATGTTAGCTTTCTAATGAGTGATTGGTAACAGTGTAAGTTCATATAGACACATAGCGTACTTGTACTCTCATATTTTGAGAGCTCCAGAAACATTTTCATGATATTGTGATATGAGATACTTAGTCTATTTACTGTCATTTTCTTATAGTTCCACCATGGTTGTGCTGTATACATTGGTGAGCAGGAGTTGAACAATGTTATTTTTGTATCCCATGTGCACATGTAATATTTCGTGTTCTAATATAGTGCTTCTTGACTGTGAAAACGTGCTGATTCTAGTGGTGTGATGCTTAATAGTGAAATGTACTTAGCTGTAATGATATCTGGTGAGAAAAGCTTCCATGGTGCATGGGGGCGGTGCATTCATGGCCACCCCTTCGGGAATCACGGCGTCAGGCAATAGATAGATAGATCATGCATATTTACACATTTATGCTACGAAGGGGGTGTACCGATGGGGTGTGTACCGAACTGTTCGGTACACCACAAATTTAAATGACGTTTAAAGACACCCATCCCCCCAAAAAAAAAAAAATCCAATAATACAAAAAGTACTTGGTTGTGTTGAGCTGGAGTTAGAAGAAGCAAGATGTCGGATGTAAGGTGTTTTATGTTGGTAAAATCATAAGTTGTGACAGTATGGAATATAATATTTCTTTCTTGAGAATGTGCTCTAAAATTGGCAATAAAGACACTTTCAACATATATTTGATTTGAGATCACCAGTTTTACAATCTCACTATGCAATTTAATAGTGAAAAGGGTGGCGTTTCGATCACTCCCATGCATTGTTCGAACCACCCCATATGGTGGGTATGGTCCGAACAAGGGGTACCCTTTTTTTTAAATTCAATAAGTTGACCTTAACTACTACTTACATGATTAGTAAAAATCACCATGATAGGCCTTGACCCATAGTTTATTGTGATATAACTATTTTTCAATAAAGTTTGTTACCTGATTTTTGGTGATTATTTTTTCCACTAATAGTGCGGATCACCCCTACCTCACCCTACATTAGTTTAACCAGACCACTGAGTCACAACAAGAGACTCTCATAGGGCTGGCCTGTGAATCAGACGCAATGGTACAAGTTTGCAATCAAATATAAATACTGTACAAAAAATTGCTTCACGTTTCATTCATAGTCTCGATTTTAAGGAACGTAACTACAACTGTAAGTGAAGAATTACTGTATCAACTCCTTCTGTACCGGCGACATCTTTTGTGTTTCATTCTAGCTCTATATAGATGATTTTGTACAGTTCGAAAAGAATCTATGGTTGTAAACAGGGCTAAGTAGATACTTCGCAGCTTGTTAATTGCTGGAGGCTCTTTTTAAACTGAATAAAATTGTCTAATAGTAACCAAGATAAAAGTAATAAGACGTCACCAGTACTGGGTGGGTTAAGTATCAAGATAAAGTTGTTAAGGGATTCACTTTACTGTCATCTGAAATATAACCAACTATTCTGACACAGTGTACACAAAGGTTGACTCATCCTTCTCTGTAAGCTAACAAACAAGAAACTATCCAAAATCATCATTCCCTAAACAGTCTTTTCCTTATATACTGTACTGTGAATGTGTGGGGAGCTGCAGATAATTGGGGACCTAGAAAGATGTGGGCTCAGGTGCTCAGGTCCGATTTCAAAATATAGAACTTGACAACAGAGGCGGCCCTGTCTGGAATGCCGCCATTTAATATGTGAGACTGTAAATACACTCTCTGTGGACGAAGCAGTCTTTAAACTTGTATGTAAATGTAACTTTACAGTTGTAAGCCTTTAGAAAAGATAACATGGCCAACACAATGTAGTTTCATGTAAATTTTCCTGTATTTATTTTCATATTCGTATATACTGTACATTCATACATATTATTTATTAAAGTAAATCATCAACTCTCCGACAGCCTTGACATAATTCCAGCCGTATATGCATGCCTCTCATGGTTAACTTCCAAGGCAAAAGATCACCTCCAAAGTTAACCAGGCGAGAAACACACATAACTGAGGATCAGTTCAAAATCCAACAGAAAAGTACGTAATATATTTCAACCCCTTCAGCACCATAACGTAATTTCCATCCTATGCTGGTTACCATTAGATGATTTCCTAACCTTAAAATCAACTTCCCTAACCCTGGGGGTTAGGGAATAGAATATGCCCCACGTGCCTTCTGCGTGTCGTAAGAGGCGACTAAAGAGGTTGGGTCGGTGGGCTTGCGACCCCCACCCAGAAAAAAAATATCTAAGCAAAGAAAAACTAACGAACAGCCTCGGATGCGGACGGAACCTACGTTGACGAACCACGACCGACTAAGGACATTCCTTCGGACATTCTGAGAATGGCTACGTGGAATGTTAGTGGCATGAATGATGGCACAAAAGAGAGAGAGGTTCTGGAAGTGTTAGTGAATGCCAGGCTGGATGTATGTGGAATAACAGAGACCAAATGGAAAGGTTGAGATGTGAGAGAGTGGGAGTGTGGAATGGGTGTGTGTGCTGGTGTGAGTGAAGGAACAGCGAGAGAAGGTGCGTGTTTGTTTGTAAGTAGCAAATGGAAGGAATGTGTAAGAGAGTATGGGTCGGTGGGTTCAAGGATTGTGTGGGTGAGAATGAAAGTAGGAATACAAACGTGGGTGATTGTATGCGTGTATGCCCCGACAGAGGATATACTTGAAAGAAAGAAAGAGGAGTTCTGGATAATGTGGAGGCGTGCCTGGAGAAGTTTGACAAGAACGAAAGAATATTTCTGATTGGGGATATGAATGGTAAGGTGGGTGATAGGAAAGTTGAGGGAGTGGTGGGAGGGTGGGGGGTACCATCAGAGGTGAATGGGAATGGTAGTGCACTTGTGGACGTATGTGTGGGGAGGAGGCTGTGGATAGCGAACACGTTCTTCCGACACAGAATGATCCACAGGTACACGTGGAAACGGATGTTGACGATGAAGGATAAGACAGTGGTGGAACGAAAGTCATTGATTGATTATGTATGTGTGGATGAACGAATGAAGAAATCTGTGATGGATGCTAGGGTGTATAGGGGTATTGGAGGGGGTCTGTCTGATCATTATGTAGTGGTAGCTAAGGTTAGGATACAAAAGAAGTGGGTGAGGAGAGCTGGAGGGAGGCGAGAGGTGGAATGGTGAGGAGGGTGGAGAGGTTGCAGGAGGAGGAAGTCAGGGAGGAGTACAGGAGAGCAGTGGAAAGACGACTAGGTGGGTTCGACCTGGAAGTTATGGAGGAAGTGGAGGAGATGAGCAAGGTGTTTAAGGATGAGATCTGTGCAACATGTGAGGTGTGTGGAGTGAGGAGAAGAGGGAGGGGAGTGAAAGGTACAGCATGGTGGACAGAAGAGTTTAGAATAGCTGTGGAAGAAAAGAAGAAAGCATATAGAGAGTGGTTGGGTAGTAGAGGGAATGAAGATTTCGAGAGACAGAACTGAGCGAGGTACGCAGAATGTAAGAGGGTGGTGAAGAGAGTAGTGAAGGAAAGTAAGAGAAGAGTAGATGAGGAATTTGGAAGGAATCTGAGTGTAAAATGGAGGGAGAGTAAGAAACTGTTCTGGAAAGAAGTCAAGAAAGTTAGGGAAGGTAGCAAGGGAAACAATAAGGGTGTGAAAGATAAGAATGGGAGAATGCTAGCCGAGAAGCAAGAGAGAGTCGAAAGATGGAGGGAGTATTTCAATGAGTTGCTAAATGTAAAGAATGAAGAGCCAGCAAACATAGCTGGATATGGTATGGGAGGGAGAAGAAGAGAAGTAGTGAAGGAGGAGGTGGTGATCAGGAGGTCAGAAGTGTGGGAAGCCATGAAAAGAGTGAAGTTGGGGAAAGCACCAGGAACAGATGGAGTGTGTGGGGAAATGTTGAGGTATGGTGGTGAGATAGTGATAGAATGGGTATGGAAATTGTGCAAACTAGCATGGGAGAAGGGGAGTGCACCCGATGACTGGATGACTGGCATAATAGTCCCCCTATACAAGGGCAAAGGGGAAAGAGGAGTGTGTGGTAACCACTGAGGAATATGTCTTCTAAGCGTAGTAGCGAAGGTATACAGTAGGGTCGTGATTGAGAGAGTGAGAGTGAGAACGGAGAAATGGATAGGCGACGAGCAGGGAGGTTTTAGGAAGGGAAGAGGATGTGTAGATCAGATTTTTACCCTGAATTGTGTTGTGGAGAAATATCTGGAGAAGAAACGAAAGGTGTATGTTGCCTTTATGGACTTGGAGAAGGCCTATGACAGAGTGGATAAAGAAGGTTTGTGGAAAGTACTTAGAATATACGGAGTAGAGGGCAAGTTGCTGAAAGCAGTGAAGAGCATGTATGAGGGTGCAAAGGCGGCAGTACATGTGGAGAGTGAGCAGAGCGAGTTCTTTGACCTGAATGTTGGTTTGAAACAGGGGTGTGTGATGTCACCGTGGTTGTTTACTGTATATATGGATGGAGTCATGAAAGAAATACTATCAAGAGCAGTGGATGTTGGTGTATCGCTGAAAAGGGAGGGAATTGAGTGGAAGCTACCTATACTGCTGTTTGCGGATGATACAGTTCTGATGAGTGATAATGAATGGGAGTTGCAGGGTCTGGTAAATGAGTTTGGAACAGTGTGCAAAAAACGGAATTTGAAGGTATGTGCGGGGAAGAGTAAGGTTATGGTCTTCGAAAGGGGTGAAGTCACAGAGTGTGAGGTGAAGCTGAACGGTCAGGCTATGGAGATCGTCAACTCTTTTAAGTATCTGGGCAGTGTGTTGAGTAAAGATGGGACTATGGATGAAGAAGTGCGGGAGAGGGTACAACAGGGGAAGAGGGTTGTAGGAACGCTAAAAGCAGTAACAAGAAATAGGGTGGTCAGTATGGAAGTGAAGAAGTCCTTGCATGACAGTGTGGTAATCCCGACACTGACTTACGGAAGCGAAGCATGGACGTTGGTTGAGAGGCTCAGACCAAGAGTGAGAGCAGTGGAAATGAATTACTTAAGGAGTGCGTGCGGAGTTACATGGAGGGATAGACAGACTAATGAGGAAGTAAGAAGGAGGTGTGGTGTGGAGGTAGATGTGCTGGAAAGTGTGAAAAGGAACAACTTGAGATGGTTCGGCCATATGGAACGTATGGAAAGCGAGAGAATGACTAAGAGGTTGTACGAGAGCGAGGTGGAGGGACAGAGAGGGAGAGGTAGACCGAATGAGAGGTGGAGGGATGGAGTGAGGAAGTACATGAACGAAGGCGGTGCTGGTTGGGGGGAGGGGCGTCGACTGACTGGGGACAGAGGTGCATGGGGGCGGTTCGTTCGTGGCCACCCCTTCGGGGATCACGGCGTCAGGCAATAGATAGATAGATAGAAAGAAAGAGGCAAATACAGTACTATTCCAATATTATCACCAACCCACCAATTAACTTACAAGTAAATCTAATTTATTATTATATTTTTAACACCAACCAACTTAACATCTAAACTCAATTAATGAAATCAACAAATACATGTGGCACTCCGAGGACTCGAACCCAGGATACTCACATTGAAATTCCGCGCACTATGCATTACGCTATCAAGACATTACACTATCAATGAAACTAATGAATACATGTGGTACTCCCAAGGATACGAACTGGGATATTCACACTGAAATTCCGCGCACTAACCATTACGCAGTCCTTCTTAAACTGCATAAAATAGTGTAATTTTAGCCAGCATCAAAAGCAACAATACATCATGGTGCTGAAGGGATTAAAAGGCTTAGATACATGCATCCCTGTTTGAGCCCTGGTCAGCCAAAGGTGGTTGTGGAGACGGAGAGAGTAATCCCCAACTGTAACAGTAACACAGCAGGGGGGGGGGGGGGGGCCGACTCAAGACAGAGCAAGAACAGGGAAAACACAAAACAATAAACACAGACAAAACACAAATTCACACATCTAGGTCACCCAGGAGAAACATAAACTTAAAATTACACAGTTTACTAGCAAGATTATCGGTAAACTATTGATTATGGCTGTAATATATGATGTCAGGTCTTTAAATAAATGCAATTTCTCTCCTTGGAGATTCAGTAGCACTGTAATAGCCAAAAGAGTCTATTACCCCGTCCCCATACTCAAGGGACTTAGTGGACAAAAAACATGCCCGAGTGTGGTGCGAACTCCCGAGTCTCAACCTCTAGGTAGAAAGTCAAGACGTTATCCATTTGACCAGCTGGTTGGCAATACAATATTATCAGAGACTATTGATTTTGGCTGTACAGTATACAAGAAAATACTGAATGATAAATAAAAAAATGTGGTTGCTGTATTTATTCAGTAATAATAATAAAGTAGATGTGCCGTTTTGCCCGAAATAAAAATGGCACACCCAACTCTGCAATGGGTTACAATCATCACTACTATTACCACCATCATCACTACTACTATTATCACTACAACTGTTACCATTATCACTACTAAAGTCACCATCACCATAACTATCTTTGTGAGAGGGCAGTGGAGGAGGTGGTCAGTGTCCTCCATCAGCAGGTCTCCCAGCATCGCCACCGTTGCAGGCGGATCTCCAATTTTAGTTGCCTTGTGCGACACGAAGTAGGATACATGGGGATTGGGGAATATTCTTTTCCTCCACTAATTTGTTTTGTTTTTGAGAAGTTTAACCAGACCACTGAGCTCCCCAAAAGAGCTCCCATAGGGCTGGCTCCACTAAATATGGAGAACCCCCTTACCCCCAGAGGGGACATACAGAAATGTTCTTTATTCACTTCAAGGGCCACTCTACAGACCACTGACAAATAAAGATACTGTAATACAAAAACTCACAAAAGCTTTTGTCGTCAATTTTTAATGATCAATATTTTTCAGGCAACATTGTTTGAGACCTTTTACACCAGTATCAGAAACTAGACTGAAGATATAATAATCCAGGTGACAAGCTTATATTAAAATGTAAAACTTGCAAACCAAACAAACCAAAACTGGGAAAAGGACAATATAAAGTCAAATAAAATTATCAAAATCGCTATGTGGAAACAACGCTTACTAAAATTAAAATTATTAAATAAAAGAACACAATCCACCACATAGGGTGTACATTACTACATGAGCAAGTTAATCTGTTTCCCAAGCAAACTAATCGCACATATAACAACGCACTATCGTCACGTTAAAGGAATTAGTCAAGTTTGGTAAGTCCGGGACATTCTGGTTTTTTTTTTTTTTTTTTTTTTTTTACTAAACTCTGCATGAATAAAGAAACTACATGTTAAATGTCAAAATATTATTCAAAATCAAATTTGCAACATGACAAGACATTAACAATAGTACAAAATACAAATATTGATAAGATATCTATACTATTACAAAATAATATATAAAATACAGTACAGCACTCACTAACGATAGTGCTATCGGGTAGGTACCTATAAGCATAGCATGCCTCAAGTGACCCCTATCAATAACTACCCTACAAATAACCTACATTTATCGCACAAATAAACTAAGGAAATCGCAAAAGCAAGCAATTGATACTATCGACAATGAATACATATAATATAAAGACAAATAATTGCAAAATATGAAGTAACAACAGATTTAAACAAAGAGTACTCTTTTAACAAGAACAATCAATTTAAAAAATCATCAATATTAATATTAATAATAGAAAAAGAAAAAGATAAACACTAAATACAGACAAAAAGTGAGCAGAGGTTATACAAGAAACTTCAAGTTAAAAATGCTTGATTAAAATTATTGATGTCAAATTTTAGAATAGAGTCACAATAATTGACCCTAAAAAGATTAAATTTATGAAACAATTTACTTGCCTCAAAACCTCTGTCTACTAAGAGTCTGTATAGTAACCTAGCTCTAGCCCAAAAGTCATCTACTTTAGTGCAAATTTTACAAAATCTTATTAACTGGGAATAAAAACAATTACAGTAAACTTCCGTTAATCCGAAGGGCAGCGGACCGGCCCTCGTTCGGATTAGTGGATTTTTCGGATTATCGGACTTTACCCCTATGAACCTGTGTATGACGAAAACATTGAGGCATTAGGCCACCCAAATGACACAATGGTGCACACACAAATATCATATGTTCATGAAATCACTTCAAAAGTTTACCATTGTCATTGTAGCCTATTACCTACTTCAAAACATTCAGATTAATGGTCAAAGGAATCTGCTGATATAAACGTAAACACCATATGTCCGCATCGTCGTCGTCTTCTTCTTCCGTCTACTAGCGAGTTTGTCTTGTTCTTGAAGATCAGATCAGATGTGGTTCGGGAAGTAATGCCTTAACAATGGCACTTCCCTGAGAGGTTCTTGTAATTTTCCTTTTGTGATTTTACTTTTGTGACGTGCTCTGTTATATTATATTGTATTGAAAGCACCCTTGTCTTGTTGTCTTGAAAGCACCCTTGGGACGCTCCGATCACTGCACTATAAATAGTAGCGTATCGGAACGTCCAAAGGTGCGTTTTCAAGCTCAAGACTGAATGCGCTTGCAGAAAATGCGGTGCAAGCCAGTAGCGCATCGGAGCGTCCCAAGGATGCGTTCAAGAGCAAAACAAACTCTCTAGCAGACGATGTGGTGTTTACGTTTATATCAGTAGCTTCCTTTGACCATTAATCTGAATGTTTTGAAGTAGGTAATAGGCTACAATGACAATGGTAAACTTTTAAAGTGAATTCATGAACATATGATATGTGTGTGCTCCATTATGTGTCATTTGAGTAGACTAATGCCTCAAAAAGGGGACTTTGGGACTTCTTGAAATTCGGACCATCGGGTGAATTCGGATTTGGCCTCAAATTGAAAAATTCGGACTATTGGGAGATTCGAATCATCGGTCGTCGGATTAAAGGACTTTTACTGTATAAGTTATTTTACTATCGATATTACTACTAGGGAAAGGAAAGTTTATTACGTTAAAATTAAAATCATCAACTTTGTGATATACTTTAACCCTTGTCTAGCGGGGGGTTTTGGGCTTATTTGGGCATATTCAGGCCCTCCTGCATGATAAATCAAGTATCTGCATGAAAAAAAATTTATTTAGCAAAAAACTAGGCGCTAAAAGCTTCAAAATGAGACCAGAACGAGCTACATAGCACTGGTGGTTCTCATACAGTGATACCAGTAACATGGGAGTTCAGCGTATAGCGGCATATCTTTCCCAGCTATGCTCACTACTGGCTACACTGCCGGCCTCTCGATAACACAGGGAACATGAGTTAATGGGCGGCGGTAAGCCCTGGGAGTCGGCTGTCTGGCCCGCTGCGCTCCCGGCTATTTGCACTCAATTTTAACCCTTTAAAAGCCTTAATAATGCTTCTAACTTGCTGCAAATTGGAACCGGACATAAGTCCGACCCCGATCTTTAAGGGTTAAGTATGCACTGTTCATTAACAATCTCTATATTTATATCAAGAAAATTTTCAACTTTATAATTTACGTTACATTGTGTGAGGGGAATAGAATTAGGGTAAATAAGTTTAGCAACTTGATTAAAATTTAACAAATTGCAAACGAGAATATCATCAATATATCTACTATTATTACTTAACAATTTAGCAAGTGCTAATTTTTCTGGGATTTTATTTTTCTTGCTACTGTCAACTAAGTCTTTTATATATTTAAATTCTAAAGCAAGCAAGAATAAATCTGCAATTAAAGGGCTAGCATTTCCACCCATAGGAATGCCTAATATTTGTTTGAAAATGTAAGGCCCGAATCTAACATAAGTATTGAAAAGGAGGAATTTAAGGGCATCTTTAAGTTTAGTTCTATCAAAAGTTGACCTCATACCATACCACAGCTGACAATATTATTATAATGTAAAACTTGCAAAATAAACAAACCAAAACGTATACGAACACAGTAAAGAGACAAAATAACTAATCAAAATCGCTATGTGGAAACAACGCTTAAGTAAAATAATGATTTATAAATAAAAGAACACAATCCACCACATAGGGTGTACATTACTACATGAGCAAGTTAATCTGGTTCCCAAGCAAACTAATCGCACACGTAACAACGCACTGTAAAGAAGATAAAAACAAATAAAAACAATTGTGAGAAGTTTAACCAGACCACTGAGCTCCCCAAAAAAATAAATATTGTGTGTACAGTATGATACTGGCTATTAGGAGTGAAGATTTCCTGCAAAGTAAATTTCAATGGAGTACAGTATAGTAAAAAAATAATTTGGTATAGGTAGCGCCAACTTGACAATTTTCTTGACCCCTTAACTTCTCATAACTCAAAATGAACGAAAACAATCGAGCTGGCATTTCTATCATTAGGGAAGACCCCACCAGGAAATAGGTGTGGATATTTACAGTCAGTTTGCTCTAGGCCCTTTTGAGTTATGAGAAGTGAAGGGGTCAAGAAAATTTTCAAGTTCGTTGGCGCTACCTATAGTGCCAGTACTGACAATTGTAATGACTACTATTTAAGCAAGGTGGCAACATTGATAGAAACACAACTGTAATGATATGTTCATTATAAGGGGGGAAAAGTGAAGTACTTCCCCTTACAGTTCCCTGCATAATTTATGTTCCTCTCTGACATTATATTTATTGAAGTAATAATAGTATAATTGAATTTAGAGTGTAGTACTGTACCTTACTTTACAGTTGCAAAAGAAGGTGAATTAATTACTGCATGGAAAGGAGAGTAAGAAACTGTTCTGGAAAGAAGTCAAGAAAGTTAGGGAAGGTAGCAAGGGAAACAGTAAGGGTGTGAAAGATAAGAATGGGAGAATGCTAACCGAGAAGCAAGAGAGAGTCGAAAGATGGAGGGAGTACTTCAGTGAGTTGCTAAATGTAAGGAATGAAGAGCCAGCAAACATAGCTGGATATGGTATGGGAGGGAGAAGAAGAGAAGTAGTGGAGGAGGAGGTGGAGGTGGGGATCAGGAGGTCAGAAGTGTGGGAAGCCATGAAAAGAGTGAAGTTGGAGAAAGCACCAGGAACAGATGGAGTGTGTGGGGAAATGTTGAGGTATGGTGGTGAGATAGTGATAGAATGGGTATGGAAAATGTGCAAACTAGCATGGGAGAAGGGGAGTGCACCCGATGACTGGAAGACTGGTATAATAGTCCCCCTATATAAGGGCAAAGGGGAAAGAGGAGTGTGTGGTAACCACCGAGGAATATGTCTTCTAAGCGTAGTAGGGAAGGTATACAGTAGGGTAGTGATTGAGAGAGTGAGAGTGAGAACGGAGAAATGGATAGGCAACGAGCAGGGAGGTTTTAGGAAGGGAAGAGGATGTGTAGATCAGATTTTTACCCTGAATTGTGTTGTGGAGAAGTTTCTGGAGAAGAAACAAAAGGTGTATGTTGCCTTTATGGACTTGGAGAAGGCCTATGACAGAGTGGATAGAGAAGGTTTGTGGAAAGTACTTAGAATATACGGAGTAGAGGGCAAGTTGCTGAAAGCAGTGAAGAGCATGTATGAGGGTGCAAATGCGGCAGTACGTGTGGAGAGTGAGCAGAGCGAGTTCTTTGACCTGAATGTTGGCTTGAAACAGGGGTGTGTGATGTCCCCGTGGTTGTTTACTGTATATATGGATGTGTAAAGTCAGTGAAAATAGGCTAGCCTAAACAGACCTCGGATGCGGAAATACCCTGAGCCGAACAGGCCAAGTGGGATATCTCTATTGGTCTAACTGGTAAGGTGCCTGCCTCACACCCAAGGGTCGAAAATATCATGCCCTGGTGGGGGCATGATATTTTCGACCCTTGGGTGTGAGGCAGGCACCTTACCAGTTAGACCAATAGAAATATCCCACTTGGCCTGTTCGGCTCAGGGTATTTCCGCATCCGAGGTCTGTTTAGGCTAGCCTATTTTCACTGACTCTACAGATGGAGTCATGAAAGAAATCCTATCAAGAGCAGTGGATGTTGGTGTATCGCTGAAAAGGGAGGGAATTGAGTGGAAGCTACCTATACTGCTGTTTGCGGATGATACAGTTCTGATGAGTGATAATGAATGGGAGTTGCAGGGTCTGGTAAATGAGTTTGGAACAGTGTGCGAAAAACGGAATTTGAAGGTAAATACGGGGAAGAGCAAGGTTATGGTCTTCGAAAGGGGTGAAGTCACAGAGTGTGAGGTGAAGCTGAACAGTCAGGCTATGGAGATCGTCAACTCTTTTAAGTATCTGGGCAGTGTGTTGAGTAAAGATGGGACTATGGATAAAGAGGTGCGGGAGAGGGTACAACAGGGGAAGAGGGTTGTAGGAACACTAAAAGCAGTAACAAGAAATAGGGTGGTCAGTATGGAAGTGAAGAAGTCCTTGCATGACAGTGTGGTAATCCCGACACTGACTTACGGAAGCGAAGCATGGACGTTGGTTGAGAGACTCAGACCAAGAGTGAGAGCAGTGGAAATGAATTACTTAAGGAGTGCGTGCGGAGTTACATGAGGGATAGACAGACTAATGAGGAAGTAAGAAGGAGGTGTGGTGTGGAGGTAGATGTGCTGGAAAGTGTGAAAAGGAACAACTTGAGATGGTTCGGCCATATGGAACGTATGGAAAGCGAGAGAATGACTAAGAGGGTGTACGAGAGCGAGGTGGAGGGACAGAGAGGGAGAGGTAGACCGAATATGAGGTGGAAGGATGGAGTGAGGAACTACATGAACGAAGGCGGTGCTGGTTGGGGGGAGGGGCGTCAACTGACTGGGGACAGAGGTGCATGGGGGCGGTTCGTTCGTGGCCACCCCTTCGGGGATCACGGCGTCAGGCAATAGATAGATAGATAGATGGAAAGGAACTTCTCCGGGTGGTCGGGAGACGGGGGAGTGCTGGAGTGACCTTGGTGATCCCTGGTCTCCGGGTCTTCTTCTCCTGGGTGACCTAGATGTGTGTGAGTTTATGGGGAATGTGCCTGAGTAAATAGATAGATAGATAGATAGAAATATAATATCCGAGAGGAACGAAACTTATGCTGGGAACAGTACTGTATTGTGAAGAGCATTTGTGGCACGGTCAAAAGAAGCAGGTCTGGACAAAGTAGCCTGGAGGCATTCTACCATAGCCATCCTTTACCAGGGGTTCTCAGGAGGAAGCAAGCGATCCAAGATAAAACAAAATAAGTAAATATATCAATAAAACCTGAAGTACAATTAGATTGTGTTCTTTCATTTCATAAATTTTATTTTAGTAAGCGTTGTTTCCACATAGCGATTTTGATAAGTTGTTTTGACTTTATATTGTCTTTGTCCCAGTTTTGGTTTGCTTTGTTTGCAAGTTTTACATTTTAATTAACAGTCTGTAGCCCACTCATAAGAATTAGTGGACCCCTTGTGTTTTTATTTATGCAATTATAACTATGTGGATTCAATTTTTTTATATAAATTACTTTTCAACAAGTAGTATATATAGTTTTGTAGTTGATGCATAAAAAGTTATATTCAGAAATACTTTCCAGAGATATAGGCCTACTTCCATAATTAGAAATAGGTGAAATCTACGAATATTTACAAGTGGGCTACAGACTATGGTATCCGAGTGTACATTACATTATTACAGTGTCCAGTCAAAATCAATAGTTCTCTGAAAACCTTAATGAGAGTTTGTGGGATATCTAGTAAGGATAAAGCCGGTGTCACACGAGCGCTTTTTCCATAAATTTTTAGTAGCAATTGTAGCCTGGCAGCTTTGAAATCTCAGTTATTATAATGTAAAACTTGCAAAATAAACAAACCAAAACTGGACAAACACAGTAAAAAGACAAGAACTTATCAAAATCGCTATCTGGAAATAACGCTTTAGCAAAATAATAATTTTTAAATAAAAGAACACAATATTTTCAGTCACCTTGCTCATCGAAAATTGTCGGAAAAAGCGCCCGTGTGACACTGGCTTAACCCTCTCACCACGGAAGGCCTCTTGAACGCCCATAAAAAAGCAGATAACAGCTGCCCGGAAGGCCTCTTGAACGCCCAGTGGTTGAAAGCCTGTGAGCTTCGTGTGCGAGGCGTCGGTCCGACGCATGTAAATAACAGCCGGCTGGACCGACGCCCCGCATCTCTGGCCACAAGAAGGAGAGCGTCGCTTGTTCGTGTGTGCCTGTATGTTGTTGTTAAGTATCGAAAAGTGGTGTAAAGTGGCTGTTTTGGCCATAAAGTTATCTCCAATGAAATCATCATCACAGCTCAACCAGTTGACTTAGAGAGCTCTACTTAATGCCATTCTACAGGTAAATGACACAGCTACGCTTGGGGATGCTCGGGAATGCGGGAAGCAGTCTGATTAACGAATATACGGTAGCCTAGCCTAGACATTTTTCGGCCAAAACACCCGGGTTTCGAGGAATATATATATAATACATAGCCGGGGCTGGAGGGTTAATAACCTGAAACTTCTATGACGTGAAACATACTGTACAGTCGGCCCCGCAAGGGTGCGCAATAAAAGGGTGCGATTCTCCAACCGTGCGGCAGATGTCCGTGCGGTGCTTATAATCCAAGGGTGCGAAAAAAGCAATGCGTGCGGTGGCGAAGCGTGCGGAACTGGATGCGCATTTGTCGGGCGGCCATGTTTGTGACGTCAGAGCGCGCGGGATGACTCAGTGACTCGTGTGTAAGCGTACCCTGACGCAGCCTTGCAATTTTCTTCCGCATTCTTTGTGAACAATGGACCCTCCAGCCCCTCCACCACCCCAGCCACCTGCTGCCCCTAACCCACCGCCCAGGGCGATCGTGTTACCCACCAAAACAAAAGTGAAAGTTCTTGATTTAGAACAGAAAAAACAGTTACTAGATATGTTGGCTAGAGGTGAGAAACAGGCAAATGTGTGTAGACATTTTGGTGTGGGTGAATCAACTGTGTGTTCAATTAAAAAGCGAAAAGAAAAAATCGTGAAGTGCTACAATGATTCGTCAGTGCATAGCAGGAGTGTGATTAAACATGTGAGGAAAACAACACTAGAAAGGGGCAAAACTGAAAAGTTGCTCAGCATATATGTTGATGAGCAAGCCAGCAAGAGTATGCCTGTAAATTCAAATCTTATTCGTGAGACAGCTCAAGTGTACTATGAAAAACTTAACAAAGACAAGGATGTGGGTGGATTCACGGCATCGAAGGGGTGGTATGATAGATTTAAGAAAAGGGAGAAATTACACTACCTGAAAAATACTGGCGAGATGGCCAGTGCTGATAATGAAGCTGCCCGAGCATTCCCTGCTGAGTTTAATGCACTTATTGCTGACAAAGGATACACATTAGATCAAGTCTATAACTGCGACGAAGCCGGATTAAATTGGAAGAAGATGCCTGCAGGCACTTTTATATCAAAGGAGCAAAACCAAGCAAAGGGCTTTAAGATAGCCAAAGACAGGTTTACAGTGATGATGTGCTGTAATGCTACTGGAACACATAAGCTACCCCTTCTAATTGTCTACCGATCTCGTCGGCCACACTGCTATCGCCACCAAGATATGTCCAAGCTTGACGTCTATTGGTGTTGGAACAAGGCTGCTTGGGTTGACGGGAAAGTGTCAATGGAATGGCTGGACAAATCTTTTCTGGCCGAGACACGGGAATTTTGTAGGAAGAAAAATTTAGCTCACAAAGTTCTCCTGACAATGGACAATGCCCCAGGTCGTCCAGCTATTTTGGTGGGTCGCCATCCGGAAGTTGAAGTAATGTTCCTCCCCAAGAACACCACCTCAATCATACAACCTCTAGATCAAGAGGTTATTGCCTCCTTCAAGAATAAATATTATACCAGGTCCTATCGGCAGCTGAGGGAGGGTACTGACACTACATTGGCCGAGGTGTTGCGACGTGAAGGTGGTAATGAACACATGGACATTATTGAAGAGGAGGAAGAAATAGAGAAGAAAACCATAAAGGAGTGGTGGAAAACATATACCATCAAGAATGCAGTAGATAACTGTGTGAGTGCCTGGCGTGATATATCCCAGAAACAAATGGTTCGAGCGTGGTGCCCAATTCAAGGGTTGCCCAAGGACGCTGGCCGTGGAGGGGAAGAGAAGAGAGCAGGAGAAGATATGTTATCTGAGTTACGCCGTGTTGGAAGAGTGTTCGCCCAGGTAACAGAGGAAGCAATGAGAGAGGTAGTTGAAGGTGGTGATGCTGAGTTTTCAGTCGATGACATCATCTCAGAAATGGAGAGAGTGGAGGAGGAAGAAGCAGAAGAGGAAGAACCCATGGATGAAGAAAGGGGAACTGAAGCTCGTATGAAGGATATAGCAAAATTGATTGAGCTGGGAGAAAATATGAAAAGTGCTATGTTGGAGATTGACCTGGGTGATGGGAGATCAGACGCAGTTGAAATGGATCGCATTTTGAAGAAATATCGCGACAGATATGTGGTCCACATCAACAACTTGAAACAGGCAAGCATCACCTCGTTTTTGCAGGCCAGACCTGCCTCACCTGCAAATACTCTGGCACAACCTCGCTACAACACCTATTGTGCTACACTCTAATTAGCTGCGGAGATGTAGAGACCAACCCCGGCCCTAGTTCAACGTTGAAGAAACCTCACCACCAAACAAGTAAGGCAGACACCGACATTTCAACAGTCCCTAGCAGTAAAATTCGTTATAACAAACTGGGCCAGCAGGTACCCCAGCCTCCCGTCACGCTCCAATTCAACCCACAACACAACCCAACACGGTCGGCGACCCAGTCTCCCGTCACGCTCCAATTCAACCCACAACACAATCCAACACTATCGGTGGCTCAACATGTAACTGGAGCAGCTAGGAAGAAAGGCATCAGTCGCAACAACATCAACAATGGAGCAGCATTAGCAGCCAGGAATAAGGACAACATCATCAAACAGCAAATACAGGTGGGGCAGGGAGGGGTCACTGGGGGAGACATAGCCACAGACAGTCCCTACCCTAGCAGCACAGCTGATCACCACACCGCCAGACGTACGACGAACAATACAAAGAATCTATGTACAGTGTGCGATATTAGATTCAACAAAAGGAGTCCAACATCACAATGTAGTATTTGTAATGAAACAGCACACGATCGATGTTCTTATGTTAACAGCAGAAAAGAAATGGAATGCGATAAATGCAGGGAATTAGCAATTACTTACTCCACCAACTCTACATTACCCACAGCATTACCATTAATACCACAGATATCGGCGACCCAAGTAGCACAACATGCAACAAGAACAACAATAAAAACAGGTAGCACTCGCAAATACATCAACAGGGAAGCAGCATCAACGGACAATGAAAACAACAACAACAACAGCAAACAACCACAGCCCGACCGCGAGTATCCCCTACCCTCTCCCGCACAAACAGCTGATCGACGCGGACCAAACCACACCTCCAGTCGTATGATAAACAGTAAGAAAAAACTATGTATAGTCTGTAATATTGGTTTCAACAATAGTTCACTTTTACAATGCAACAGTTGTAATGAAATTGTTCATAACCGATGTACTTACGTTAACAGTAGAAACGAAGTTGAATGTGTTAAATGTAGGAACTCAGCTGTGCAACATCGCGAAACCATTTGTTTTATTTGTGAATCACTCATAACACGACGTCAGAAGATCCAAAACTGTGTAAAGTGTAAACATGTAGCTCACATGAAGTGCATCTCTAAGAAGACCAACAGTGAAGAACGGGAATTCCTTTGCAATAAGTGTGCCTTGCATTCATTACCGAATATTAATGTAAATGATCCAAGTATTAACAACTCAGAATCCAGCCAGGACACATTCAAAATCAAAGATGAATACAGAGTGTTCACCAACAAAGGGCTCCATCTTATCCACATTAACGCCAGATAAATGTACCATAAATTGTCAGAAATAAACTTGTTAGCTAATAAGGCCAAAGCTTCAATAATTGCAATCACAGAAACCTGGCTGGATTCAAGTATAAACGATGGTGAAATAAACATTCAAGGTTTCAACATGGTTAGGAATGATTGCAATAGGCATGGGGGAGGAGTATGTCTGTATGTAAAAAACAACCTCACACACAACTAGGACCGACCTCCATGTAGAAAATCACGAAGCTCTGTGGATCGACCTACACCTGCCGAGGACAAGACCCATCACAATTGGGGTATGCTATAGGCCACCAGCCGACACACAATTCTTGACCAAATTTGAACGAACTTTGTCATCACTAGACCCTCGGAATGAATCAATCATACTAGGGGATTTTAACCTGTGTTACAAACAATGAAATGATAGGCTTGTACGAGAATATAGGCATATACTGACAATGCACAATCACAAACAACTCATCACAACCCCCACACGTATCTCTGAGAACACTTCCACAAGATTAGACCACATAAACTGTAACAGAGAGGACAAAATATCCCAATCAGGGGTTATACAGACTGGGATAAGTGATCACTTCGTCACATATTGCACACGGAAAACCACAAAAATTACCCTAGAGAATCACAAGGTTATCAAAACAAGGTCACTCAGAAACTACAATAAGGAAACATTTCAGGACATTTTATGGAATACAGACTGGTCTCCAGTGTTTGGAAGTACAAACGTTAATGACGCATGGGTTGGCTTCAGAACCATCATCACAAACATCCTAGACGAAATAGCTCCTCTGAAAGACATACGAATTAAAGCAAGGTCAGACCCATGGATCAACAATGACATACTACACCATCTGGAACACAGAGACAATCTGTTAAAAAGGCTAGCGAAACATAGACAGGATCAAGGTCTGAAACATGAGTTCAACAGGGCCAGGAATAAACTAAGTAGGAAAATGAAATCAGCGAAAAATAATTATTTTCACAATAAGGCAGAGGAATATCAGAATAACCCAAAGAAACTATGGAGGCACCTAAAAACAACAGGCTACAGCAACAAGACAAGGGTTTCGTCTAACACTAATATTGCTCTCACCATTAATGATCAGGTTTGCCACGATAAACGACAAATTTCAACCTACTTCAACTCCTTCTTCACTTCCATAGCAAACACACTTGCACAGAACCTACCTCAACCTCTCAATAAATACACGACAACAACGGCCACCTTTCGTAATTTCTACAGAGATAAAGACATACACCCGAACACATTTAGATTGCAAAATGTTACACCAAAATACACTTTTGACGAGCTGTCTAACCTAAATGTACATAAGAGCACAGGACCAGACAAAATTCCTGCCAAATTTCTACAAGATGGAGCCATTGGTATAGCAGGCCCCCTAACCCACATCATCAACTTGTCAATTAACACCAACACAGTACCTGCTGAACTGAAGGAAGCTATTGTAACCCCTCTATTCAAGAAAGGAAATAAACTAGAAGTTGGCAACTACAGACCAGTTAGCATATTATGTATTGTATCTAAAATCCTTGAAAGAGCGGTATACACCCAAATTGAACACTACCTCAAACAAAATGATCTATTCTATAAGTTTCAATCAGGTTTCAGATGCATGTACTCGACAGACTCCTGTCTCGTCCACTTAACGGATCACATTCGTAAAGAAATGTCTAAAGGTAACTACACCGGTATGGTTCTTCTTGATCTACAAAAAGCGTTTGACACAGTAGACCATGATATCCTATGTAATAAACTACAAGCAATGGGCATAGGGTCTGTGAACTGGTTTAAATCTTATCTTAGTGGTAGAACCCAAAGAGTCAAAATTTATGATAATATATCTGATCCTATGCCAATTAACTGTGGGGTCCCGCAGGGAAGCATCCTTGGTCCCTTACTCTTTCTCTGTTATGTGAACGACATGGAACTGAGCGTCTCATGTAAATTATTACTGTATGCAGACGACAGCGTGCTTCTGGTTTCAGGAAAAGACCCAATAAGTATTGCCGCTTCACTTTCCAAAGAACTAGCATCATGTAGTGAATGGCTAGTGGACAATAGACTATCTCTTCACCTGGGCAAGACGGAAGCCATCTTATGTGGAACAAAACGCAAACTGAAAGACATTGTGGGCTTCTCGGTCAACTATAATGATATTCCTATAACAACAGTGTCACAAGTTAAATATCTCGGACTGAAACTGGACGCGAGTTTGTCAGGTGAAACAATTTTGGAATCTATCCTGAGTAAGTGTAGAGCACGTATAAAATACCTGTATAGACAGCTGGGATGCTTGCCCGCGGAGACCAAAAAGACCCTCTGCCAAGCGCTTGTTCAATGTCATTTTGACTATTCTGTCTCATCCTGGTACTCTGCATCATCTAAATCAGCACAGCACAAACTTCAGGTCACTCAAAATAAAATGGTTATGTTCATGCTGAACCTAGGACCCAGATCACATGTTGGCCAGGAACAACTTCAGTCACTAGGTATGCTCAATGTCTCTGACAGGGCCAAACAAATCAGGCTAACTAATGCCTTCAACATTTTCTATGACAGAGCTCCAGAGTATCTAAAGAATTATTTTGTTAAAGCAAATGAGAGGAGTGGACATAATACAAGAAACAGGATGTTTAATTTTAAGGTCCCGAGAATCCAAGGACAGGGTAAGCAAACATTCTTCTTCACTGCCATCAAAGACTGGAACGACCTACCCCAGTCAGTCCGTGAAAAGAGAACACTGTATTCCTTCAGATGTAGCCTGAAGGAACACCTGAACCGGACAGCTGCGAGAAGGGAGCACCAAGCTTATGTCTACTACTAAATACGACATAAGAGATAGACAAACCAAACTGAAATTATTACTGATTACGGATTACTGATATTTACTATAGGATGTAAGGTATCTTAAAATAACCCCCTAGAAATACTTTCTCTAAAGTATCTATTTCTTTATCCTCCCCATTTCCCCAGCTAACTTAATCCCACAAGGACCCCAATGGAAATACGCCTAACGGCCTTATTGGGCTATCCTTAGTTGGAATTATGCAAGGCTGGTACATGTCATATTTATAACATACTATGTGGTACCAACTCTGTAAATTGCTAACTGAATAAATATTATTATTATTATTATTACCTCAACCAGGACCCTCAGGGGTATCTGGACGTAGGAGGCCTGCTACAGTTATGATTGAGTCAGACTCCGATCCCGACTCCATCCCTGACTTCAATCCTGCCTCACCTCAACCAGGACCCTCAGGGGTATCTGGACGTAGGAGTCCTGCTACAGCTAGGATTGAGTCCGACTCCGATCCCGACTCCATCCCCGACTTCAATCCTGACCGCACCGACGAGCCTGACCGCACCGACGAGATAGAGGAATGAGAAATGATTGCATCGGTCCTTGCAAATGTCATTGACCTGGCAAGACAGACTGAGGAGTCCGAGTTCTGCATGGATGTCATACCAATGACAGATGGTAGGGGTGTAGAGCCAAGTTCCCCCCACTAACTTCAACCAAGTAAGGCATGGGGGCAGCCTCGGACCCTCAGTAAGACCAACATCCCAACCTCCACGCATACATAAACCATCCAAAGTGAGTGTAATACCCCTATTCTATCTAATATCTAATCACATTTCTATACTGTACAGGTATTCTTTCCTTAGTTCATGTTTTTCAGGGGTTATTGGGCGAAAAAAGGGTAAGTTTGAAGAGTCCCCGGACTACATAGTGAATTTCCCATAGGTTCTTAAGCTCCAAGGGTGCGTTTTACAAGGGTGCGCGCATGTCTCGGACTAAGGTAACCGCACCCTTGTGGGGCCCACTGTACTTGTATAGTACTAGTCACAATAAGTACATAGTGATGGGCTGGTCTATGAGAGTGAGAGTTAAGCATTCTCGCCATACCCATAGCTTACTCTGACTGTTCCTTTAACTTATATATTTTCTAGACCTCAAGTGACAAGTCTCTCTTCCGTGGATTAACCTCCCTCTAGGTCTAGGCAGACTGGGAGCCAAAGTGTCACTTTTTTCCTTTGCCCCTCAACTTTCCCTTCATAATTATTGAGGGCACAGGGCCATGGGTGGTGCTTTGGTGTCCCGGGCATTTCTGCATCCTCTTCAGCTCCTTGCCTGGGAGTGGCTTCGGTCACCTGGGCTTTCTTAGTGGTGGGCAGGGAGGGTTCTGCGGGGGCGCTCAGTTATGGCCCTGACCTTGGGGCTGTTCGGCCAGACAGCCTGGGGAACAACGACAATGATAAGTACAGTGTAATTTGAAAAAGAAAACACAAAAACATGGACTGTATGTATATATATATACTCAGGCACATACCACGTAGCGGGGGGGGGTTACACCCAGTCTTGAGTCTGGGGACTCAAGACAGGGCCCGAACAGAAACAAACTACTACAATAAAAATAGAAAATTCACATACATCTAGGTCGCGAGTGACAGTAACTCAATATTACAGTTCATGATCAAGTTTATCAGAGAAGGGTAACGACACGGCAGCAGAGTAAGGTATGTATGTACAGGCATCCCTCGATATACGATTGGGTTACGTTCCTGAAAACCCAATCTTAAACAGAAAAATCATATAGCGAACACTAAAATTAATGGGGTAAATCTTACAGCTTCTTACAGTAGATCCTCTGGAAAAAGGCAAACTAGGCCTGTGTATCCAGCTCAGTGCCAGTACTTGCACTGCTGCGGTCGTTCAAGGTGTTGGGGATGTCTTCTGGGACCAGCCAAAACCCAAACACCTAAAAACCTACAATAATATCGTAAATCGGGGCATCAGATAGTGAGGGAGAACCTGTATTTATGTCTACTCAGGCAAAAAAGGACCCAAGTAAAATAAACTTGGGTTCTTACTCTGCTACTGTCATAATCTACTATCGTTCCAGCCTATTCTGTTTCTTAACGTCTTAATATCTTCTGCACCATCGACATAATTTTTATTGTATTCTGGCTACTACAAATCAATTTTATTCAGTTTAGGAAAAATGTATAGCAATTAACAGGCTTCAAACTACTGTATCTCACTAAACCTTTTAACTTGCTCATGTAGTAATGTACACCCTATGTGGTTGATTGTGTTCTTTTATTTATAAATTATTATTTTACTTAAGCGTTGTTTCCACATAGCGATTTTGATTAGTTGTTTTGTCTTTTTACTGTGTTTGTATAAGTTTTGGTTTGTTTATTTTGCAAGTTTTACATTATAATTACTACCGCAGATCCTTCTCAAACTGCACAAAATCGTCTAAATATAGCTAGAATAAAATTAAAAGGACAAGCCGGTACAGTAGGGGCTAATCAGAGAACTAATTATTTTGACAATAAACTTGTACCAAACGTGAGTAACACACAGTACAGTATTGCATCATAGTATGTACTGTACTGTATGTATGTACCCAGGCACGTATCCCAAAGCAGGGGATGGCCTACTCGAGATAGTGATCGAACAGAAACATTTTAAGTTTCAATTCTTAGGATCCGGGACCACTTTCGTGTTCCCTCGCCCCTTTCTCTGTCTCATCTATAGTCTATTCGCTGTAAGCAGGCAAGAGAAATCACGACCTCTATCCTCTGTAACTCAAAGAGGGCTATAGTAAATTGGCTGTAAATTTCCACATCTATTCCTTGACTGACTCTTCCCAAATGGTTGTTGTTGTTGTTCCCCAAGCTGCCTGGCCGAACAGCCCCAAGTCCCCGAACAAGGCCAAGGCCATAACCGAGCGCTCCCAAACGGTAGAAATATTACCTCGATTACTCTAGTCGTTTTTGAGTTACAGAAGTTAGAGGTCATGATTTCTCGCCTACTTACAGCGAATAGACTATAGTAGGTAAAGTGTACAAGGGAAGAAGGATTCCTAGCCTCGGTGTTATTTCAGCTGAGGGTAATTTCCATCCCTTAATCCATTCAGTGCCGGTGACGTCCTTTTCATTTTACTCCGGCAATTATTTGACCGCATAATTCAGCTTGGGACGGACGTGTAGCAATCAAGAGGCTAGAGACTATCTCAATCAACTCATTTAACTACCACAGATCCTTCCTAAGCTGCATAGAAAGTCTAAATATAGCATAAATAAAACAACAGACATCCCCGGTAGAGAAAGGGTTAAGCCGGTATCACACAAGAGCTTTTATCCTCAACATATTAAGATGAACAATTCTGGGATATTTTGCACTGGTATAGGAAACTAGACTGACGATAGATGAACTTAGGGCACAGAATTATTGAAAAAGTTAACCTCATAAGCTGTCAGGCCAATGTTGAGGGAAACAGCGCTCGTGTGATACCGGCTTTCGCAGCTTAATAAATTTAGTACGGTAACCTTATGGTAAAATATGAAACTGTACTGTGCATTCAACAATAATAACTAAAGAATAGGAACGTAATTTTAGCCCTGATTATAAATAGTGGCTGACAAACCACTTTTTATTATCGGGATTAAATACTGTGTTCGTCCCAGTTTTGGTTTGTTTATTTTGTAAGTTTTACATTATAATTACATTCCTATTCTTTAGTCATTATTGATGAATGCACAATACAGTCACGCTAATAAGTGATGTCTCGGCACCAAGTATGTTTTGATCAATAATTGGTATCAGCAATATCTAAGCTTGATTTCCTCATATCGATTGAAATATGCAAACATATTCCTACACTTACCCACCCTATTTAACATCTGACAGACATTAATACAGCACAGAGCAAGCCAAACGTAATGACAGCTGGGACATGACTTATTAGTGCCACAGTACACTATGAGTACATACTGTACTGCACATTCAACAATATATCATATTGTTTTTCACCAACCCACCAATTAACTTACAAATAAACCTAATTAATGAAATCAATGAAAGTATAGTAACATAATTTTAACTCCGATTATAAATAGTGGTTTTAATTCAATTGTAAAACTTGCAAAATAAACAAACCAAAACTGGGACGACGCAAGGTAAATGCAAAAGAACTAATCAAAATCGCTAAGTGTACCAGGTTTACATCTTTGCAACTGTACAGACTCATTTAAGCCTTATAATACTACACTATACCCTGTTCCAAGTAGATAGACCAGAAATCATAAACATTAACCTCTATAACTCACAAACTACAAGAGTAATCAAGCTAATATTTCTACTATTATTTTCTGAGAAGGGTCAGGCAAGGAATAGGTGTGGAAATGTACAGACTATACGCTCCAGCCCTTTTTTTATTTACTGCACAATTTCTGGCCTACCTTCTTGGAACAGGGTGTCTTACTCTCACAGCCCACTGGCACAAGTCGGCCTTTCTCTCTGGCGTAGGGATGCAGCGACCCCACCACCCACCACTTTGGTGGTGCAGTCAGCCTCTGTAGCAGTTACGGTGATTTCTTGTTACTGCCTGATTGTCGCACCTGCGATTTCGTCAGGTGCAAGTGCTTCAGGGGGGCTTTGTTGAGACACTGTTAGCGCTATACCAACATCGGCCACTGTGATATGATATGGCTGTGTTTTTTTTTTTTTTTTTAAGAGACAATGAATGGAGGAAGGAAAAACACAGATAAAACAAAAAGGTACATGTGCCTAAAGGCATCCTCCATTCATAAAATGTTTGTAACAACTGGATTTAAACATTTGTAGATTGTAAGTTTGTGGAAAGCAATTCGAGGGAAGTGAATTCCAAAGAGTAGTAGCTCTGGGGATAAATGAATTCTGATAAGCAGAAGTTCTGCATTGTGGAGGAGAAAGTTTAAATTCATGGGCGCTCTCAGCTGCCCTAGTTCTACGGGGAAAGATGTGGAGAGGCGGCACAATTGAAGCAAGTTCCTCGGAACAATTGCTGTGAAAATATCTGTAGAATAATGCAAGGGATGCAACATTTCTTCGTATGGATAATGTAGGAAGGTCCTGTGTGATTGCAGGGTTATTTATTAATCTAATAGCTTTATTTTGAATTTTGTCCAACTGCCTCAATGCAACCACTCCACTTCCACCCCACAGAGGTGAACAGTAATCCATCTGAGAACGCACATGACTTTTATATATCACGGCCAACTGCTCGTCAGTGAAGAATTCTCGAACTCTGTACAGGAGTCCCAGTTTTTTAGAGGCATTCTTAGCAATGCTTCTAACATAATGTGTCCAGCTCAAGTTAGTAGTTAATGTTACACCGAGAATGTCAATACTAGGGGAAGTGGGAATATTTACATCATTAAAAAATATATGGGAGTCAGTGAGATTCTGTCGGTTAGAAAATTGAATGTACTTGGTTTTCTGTGCATTAAAGGAAACTAGATTCTTTTGTCCCCATCCATTAATTCTAGAAAGGTCCTGGTTCAGAGAAATTGCAGTGTTTATTTTTGAATTTATAAGATCGGGTTGGGTAAAAGAATTGGTAAATGTGAAGGAACTGTGGAGTGTTGAGTCATCTGCGTAGGAATGTATTGGATTATGAGTGGTAGATATGAGATCATTGATATGAATGAGGAACAGAATTGGGGCCCAAAACTGATCCCTGGGGAACACCAGCATTTATTGAGTGAAATTGAGAATAAAGGCCATCTACCATTACACATATTTTTCTGTTATGAAGATAAGAAGAAATTAGTGGAACTAATGATGCAAGGCCGTAGTGTGACATCTTCGACAATAAGGATTGATGCCAGACTCTATCAAATGCCTTTGATATATCCAGTGCTATTGTATGTGTTTCACCATGTTGGTCTGTAGCTTGGTTGATTTGATGCGTAAGAAGGCAAAGCATGTCTGCAGTTGATCGACATCATCTAAAACCATATTGCCTATCACTGATTAATTTATTATTCTCAAGATGCTTAATTATGTGATTATTTAATATAATTTCAAAGACTTTACCAAGAGTGGAAGTTATAGCTATTGGTCTGTAGTTTGATGGATCTGAAGAGGCACCTTTTTTAGGAACTGGATGGATGTTTGCTTCTTTCCAGGGTACTGGGAAGCATGAGGTATGAGTACACAGACGGAAATTTTTTGCCAATACAGGAGCGAGCACCAAGGAGCAATTCTTAAGTACTATTGGAGGAATTTCATCTGGACCAGGAGCCTTATCTACCGAGAGATTCTGCAAAATAGTTTTGACATGTCTGGTGTGCATCTTAAGTGAGGGAATTTCAGGCGAATTAAAATTAAGTACAGGGACATCTTGATTTATTTCATCTAAGGTCGAGTTGGTGGAGAAAATATCCGCAAGAAGGTTAGCTTTACCTCGTGGGTCACTTACAAGATTGCCAGTCGGAGATTTTAATGGTGGAATGGATGAAGCAGTAGTGAAGTTGGATTTAAATGAGTTAAGAGTGGACCAAAATATTTTGTTATCATTTGGATTATTTAGAAGTTTATTTGCCTGCTTGTGGAGAAAGTTTGATTTAGTTAGGTTTAATACAGTTTTGGCATGATTTCTGATGTTTCTAAAGTAATTAAAGGCTTCATGTGTTTTTGATCTTGTGTATGCATTGTAGGCTATTGCTTTTTGTTCAGTTACTCTAGCACAATTATGGTCAAACCATTTAGGTGAATTAGATCTTTTACTGTACTTTTGATGAGGAATAAAAGTTTCCATTCCAATTTAAAAAAAATCTTGTATGTGGCTCAAGGTGGAGTGTGCATCATTAGAAAAGAAAGAGGTCCAGGGAATATCAATAAAGAAACCTTGAAGACCCTCCCAATCTGCCCTATCGTAATGCCATTTAGTCACCAAAACAGGTTCAGAGTGGGAAGGTGTGGTAGGTGATAGACAGGTGGCCTGTATCAGACAGTGATCAGAAGATCCAAGCGGGGACCTCACTGTAACATCATAATTTTCTGAATTGGTTGTTAAAAATAAGTCCAGTAGGTGGGAATTATGATTAGGATTATCTGGTACACGGGTGGGTTGGTTGACTAGTTGAGTGAGATTAAATGAGTCTGCAAATAGCTCACATTCAAGACCAGCATCATCAGTCCTGGCTGAATGAGTGAGCCATTCAACATTATGGACATTAAAATCACCCAACACAGTGATTTCAGAAGAAGCATTTAAGTTGAGGACACCGAGTTGTGAGGACAGAGAATCAAAAAGACTTTGCTCTGGAGGAGTATTTGGGGAACGGTAGATGCAACATATGTATTTAAATTTACCAGCAGAAATTAATTTGTATATAGAATAATCAAAATAGGGACAATTGAAACTAGTAACCTCCTCCAGGGCAATTTCAGATTTTGCGAAGCAACATACACCTCCTTTAGGTCTGAAATTTTGGAGCAGTTGATAACCTGGAAAATTAAATCTAGACGTGTCAGATGTGGATGTTACTTGAGTCTCTGTCAAAAAAAGGAGAGTAGGGGATTCTGCTTGAAGAAATTGGTGTACAGAATTGATGTTAGAGTGAAGTCCCCTTATATTGCTAAAGAAAAAGCTGCACCGACGAGCAGCTTTGGGACGTTGCAATGCTCTTGACACAGTCGCATGATGACGACCGGGAGGGCCCTGTGTCAATGACCCAACCCTGCCGGGGGTGGATATCCGAGGGACCACCAGGTTTGCTCTTAACAATTGTACTGCCATATTTATTGGGTAAGGTGTATGGTGTTACATGTATGATATGTAGTGGGAAGAGTAGTGTTTTATGGATAGAGGATAGCAATGTAGGGCAATGTTGTGAAGTTGGATGTGTATGTTATATAAAGAGGGTTTTCCTGATACCCCTGATGTGTGAGGCAGAAAGATATGTATCCAGCTACCAAGGCCTGGGAGAGAAAATGGAATTCAGGCTATTCCCCGAGTCTCCCGAAACCTTGGCGGTAGTACTTCCCTGGGCGGGGCTGCCTACCCCTACTACCTATACCCCTGTTGTGGCAAGTCTATATTTGTACTGTACTACAGTACACTAAAATCACATTTTCTGTGGATGAAGCGGTCATTAAACTTGTATGTATGGATGTATGCGGAGTCAGCTGGTGTTGGCGGCCACAGGCGTCCTCATTCTGGTCGGCAGCGGAATCAATTAGATCTGGGAAAAATAATAAAAATAATAATATTAAATAAGGAACATGAAAATCTTACTTAACCCCCTTGAGGATCATGACATGTTTTGACAGTTTATTCTGGCTATCATTAGACAATTTTATACAGCTTAGGAAGGATCTGTGGGAATTAAAAGGGTAAAGACTGTCAATTAACCCTCTGACTTCAATATACTGTACCCCTCCTAATCTAAATAAAATCGTTTAATGATAGCCAGAATATATTGCCAAAATGTGTCATAATCCTCAAGGGGTTAAGGGTAAGAAGTGCATCAGAAACTTTTTATAAATGGCTGTATCTTGGTAATGAAGGACAATAAATCTACAATGAGAGTCCTACTCCACGTACTTATAGGTGAACTATCTATCTATCTATTGCCGGACACCTTACTCCCCTTACGAGGGTGGCCATACACAGAATGCCCCCAAGCAGACCTATTCCCTGTGAGAGGGACAACCTGAGCCAGTTTAGTGAAGGACTTACAGGATTGACCACTCAATTTAGGATCCGTCCGACTCCGAGGCCCTCTGTGTATCTTGTTAGCACTATTTTTCTACAGTGGTGTTCGGCTAATCCATCCACTAACCTGCCTGTTAGAAACTAAATCACTACCCGGTATGTGTACTGTATCAATCATTCTTTGAAGTACAGCTGGGTCCCCGACTGTGCTAGAATTTGGTGGATAAACGAGCTCGCACAGATCGAAATCGTACAAATCGAAACATGTATCTTATGGGAAATAATTAATTTGGTGGATGGACGGTCCCGAGTTTAGGGGTTCAACTTCATATTACTGTACCTATCAAAAACAACACTAACTGACAAATATTCATAACAATACATAATATAGATAAAAGTAAGCAATAATTAAACAATAATAAGTCATTGTTACTCACATTAAGTTAGGGGGCTCCGAGGCAAACCCCCACGGCAGGGCGAGTGCAGCTATGCTACCCCAGCCCCAGCCCCGTCTTTATCTATAGCGGATGAACCATACGCTTGGACACACTTTAACACTTCATCCTTTTTCTTATAAATTGACCTAACATTCGACTCAGTAAGCCCCAACTCCCTGCCTACAAATGAATTTCCTTTTCCAGCATCCTACAGTATAACTTAATAACTTTCCGCTATAGTTCCAGTGTGATGTTGCGCCGCTTCCCGGAATGTGGGGGTGGCATGGTCAAATGGGGCTAGGGTGGCTCAGCCGCTCAAGATATACAAAGTCCTCACAGAGCTATGCGTGCACTCAGAGCGGGGGCAACAAAATATGGCTGACTATCTCCTCCCTCCCGGTACCCAAGCGGCTCAGAAGCTGGCTGTGACGTTACTGCGCATGACGTATCTCGCACAGCTGGGAAGAAACGCTTACATTTGGGTTTCTCCACGGATTTGCTTACTCTTATTTCAGCGCTCGCACAGTTTGGAATTATTAAATTAATATTTTTGGTAGCTCGTACAGATCGCAAAACGCACAAATCGAACACGCATAGATGGGGACCCTACTGTACATTAATTTTATTGGCTAAATAGGAATACAGTACTAGAAGGGTTATATTATAGAGTTTAAGTTAAATATCTTTGGTCATATGTTCTTAAAATATATTTTCTATTGAGAGCTTCTTAAGAGAATACAGTCAGCGTTGTAATAATCTATAATAATACGGAAAACTCCATTTGTGTCAAGAAAATATTATAACAACTTTTAAGGCCGAGAGAGGCGCAAATCCGGAGTGTTTTGTCTAACACACCATCTGATGACGTATTGCGCGGTGAGACGTCACAGTCTTCCCCCTTCTTCACGACGCATTTCTTTCCCAGACGAGAGCACCACCTTTGCTACGATTAGACGACTTTATTAAGCTTAAAAAGGGCTTCCAGCAATTTAAAGACCTCGAACTATCCCACTTAACCCTTTTTACTACCACAGATCCTTCTTAAACTGCAGAAAATCCTCTAACTATAGCTAGAATAACATTTTAAAATGTCGCCGGTACAGAAGGGGTTAATTATTGTGTATAAATACAGTACTACAGTATATGTATTTTAGACGAGAGTGCTACAAATTAAAGTTATTACCGTAATTATTTACAAGTCGGCCTTCCGCTTATTTGCTTTTAAAACTACTGTATTGCACATAATTATGTACGGGCATTAACTCCTTCTGTACCGGCGACGTCTTTTTGTATTTTACTCTGGCTACTATTAGACAATTTTATTTAGTTTAATAAGGGCCTCCAGCAATTAACAGGCTTCGAACTATCTCTATTAACTATTTGTACTACCATAGATCCTTCTTAACCTGCATAAAATCGTCTAAATATAGCTAGAATATAATACAAAGTAAGTCCCTGGTAAAGAAGGGGTTAAAGACCCATACACATGCAGTACTCTGTTACAAAACTTAAATTCAGAACAGCAATGCTGAATTTATGATATATTATTTTACAAGTGGTCGTTCTCCCTTGGCCTTCTCCTACGTCGTGCTGGCGAGGCTACTCGTGGACGTAAACAAACACGTTACTCATCCATCACCGTCTCACGTGCCTCCCCCGACAACATTATTGTCATTACCCTCACCTGCCAACCAGGGGGCGGCTCTTAAAAATTATGCAGAAGACGTCAAATTACTAGAACGCACTGCGGAAGAGTGAAAAACGCCTCAGAGATCGCGTAGCTTAACAATAAAAATGGAGTTTGAAGGGTAAGCTCGTGGCATAGTCAGTATAGCATCGGCTGCTGATCAAAGGGTTGGCGGATCGAGGCCGGGCAACTTGACGTAGTGATTCGTGACAAACGCCTAATGTTCATAGACACCCCTTCTCGGAAATTACGGTGTTTGGCAAAAAAAAACCAAAAAAACATGGATATTGATGATCTCGCAGAAGAGCTTACCCTTGAAACCCAGCACGACAGAGGAGAATGCAAAGGGAGAATTCCCACTTGTAAATGTTTACTGTTATTACGTATGAATGGTATGATGAGCTATATTTATAGGCCTAACACTTGTCAAAATTACAGTAGCTCAGTGGCTGACTAGGCTAAAGTATGGTACGATTAACCCGGCAAGTGCGGATCTCATCATAAGAGTTTTACCGGTGCGCTGCGGATCTCCTCATATAATCCAAGGCCTTAAAAAAAAAAACATTTAAATCAGCCCAGTATCATATTATATATATATATATATATATATATATATATATTTTTTTTTTGCCCCTTGGCCATGCCAAATATCACTCCTCCACATCCCCTCCTTCCACCCCCCTTCAATTATCACCTATTCTCCCTGTTATTCCCTTATTCTTAGGTATATTTTCGTGCTAACATTAGTGAGTTGCTAGGAGGGTGTGGTCATCTGTGTTACCAAGCGTGGGAAAGAGCGAGAGAGAGACTACCACGCAACAGTGTCTCTCCAGACGGCTGGCTGGCTGGCAGGTTGCCTCAGCCATAAGTTATGTAACTCCCGGCCACTATCGCCGATTTTGACCATCCAAACACTGTTTCCACTTGTTTTATTGTTGTAACAGGTTAATACCTTTATAATCAACGTAAAATAGGTGCATATGGATAAGTATTAACACCTAACGAGCGGCCTAGGCGGTAAATAATATGTAGCCACCAGCGGGGTGTTTTTACCCAAAATAGGGCTGTTTACGTGATAATTTTCATGCCTAAATAAGACCCAGAGCGTAAAACAAGTATCTATCCCTGAAAGGGCATAAACAGAGCTTTCCAATGACACCCCAACGATCCTTGTATGACCGCTAGTTTTCTTGCAACAATCGCGCAACACGAGTGAAAAAACCATGTAATTCGGTACTTTCCCCACACAATTCACTATGTAGCGAGTGTGAGAGGGTGGAGGAGGGTGGGATTCATGTCAGTTGGTCCACCGCGGTGGTCTGGAGCAGTCATACGCTCGCTACTCTCCTGCCACCACTTGTCTCTCTCTCAGCAACATTACGTGCTGAAAATGCCACACGACTTATGTTGTGAGCCGCCACATAGTCCAAATTTCTTTCACTCGACATATGATGCACGCCGCCAGTTAAGGGTTAATGATATTTATGGTACGATGACGATTTGAGTTTGGAAACAGTCTAAATACCTCCGCACAGGAAGGGGTGGCCAATACCCCACCTACGCAGCGGAGAGGTTAAACAGGGGTAGGCTATCTTCCAATTAATTTTGATAGGCCTAGGATATATACCGTATATAATGGAAATAGGCACAAAATCTATCTATCTATTGCCTGACGCCGTGATCCCCAAAGGGGTGGCCACGAACGAACCGCCCCATGCACCTCTGTCCCCAGTCAGTCGACGCCCCTCCCCCCAACCAGCACCGCCTTCGTTCATGTACTTCCTCACTCCATCCTTCCACCTCTCATTCGGTCTACCTCTCCCTCTCTGTCCCTCCACCTCGCTCTCGTACACCCTCTTAGTCATTCTCTCGCTTTCCATACGTTCCATATGGCCGAACCATCTCAAGTTGTTCCTTTTCACACTTTCCAGCACATCTACCTCCACACCACACCTTCTTACTTCCTCATTAGTCTGTCTATCCCTCCATGTAACTCCGCACGCACTCCTTAACCTAAGAAGTGCGCATGGGGGTATGAGACACCACACTCCTGTGCTGACGTATTTGAGCTGTTCCCATCACTAACATCGTTATTTTACCATAAATAGCATTAATACTTATCCATATGCACCTATTATAGGTTGATTATAAAGGTATTAACCTGTTACAACAATAAAACAAGTGGAAACAGCGTTTGGATGGTCAAAATCGGCGATACAGGCCGAGAGTTACATAATGTATGGCTGAGGCAACCTCCCGCCCCACCACTCTTTCCCAAGTCTGGAGAGAGACTGTCGATCGATACTCTCTCTCTCTCTCTTCCACTTGCTTGGTAACAGTGATGACAATGCCCTGCTTGCAACTCGCTAATGTTAGCACGAAAATAGACCACAGAATAAGGGAATAACAGGGAAAATAGGTGATAACTGAAGGAGGTGAGGAAAGTGGGGAAGGAGGGGAGGTGGAGGAGTGATATTTGGCATGGCCCAGGGGCAAAAAAAAAAAAAAATTTGGGGTGTTTTAACCCTCTCACCACGGAAGGCCTCTTGAACGCCCATAAAAAAGCATATAACAGGTTCCCGGAAGGCCTCTTGAACGCCCAGTGGTTGAAAGCCTGTGAGCATCGTGTGCGAGGCGTCGGTCCGACGCATGTAAACAACAGCCGGCTGGACCGACGCCCCGCATCTCCGGCCACAAGAAGGAGAGCGTCGCTTATTCGTGTGTGCCTGTATGTTGTTATTAAGTATCGAAAAGTGGTGTAAAGTGGCTGTTTTGGCCATAAAGTTATCTCCAATGAAATCATCATCACAGCTCAACCAGTTGACTTAGAGAGCTCTACTTAATGCCATTCTACAGGTAAATAACACAGCTACGCTTGGGGATGCGCGGGAATGCGGGAAGCAGTCTGATTAACGAATATACGGTAGCCTAGCCTAGACGTTTTTCGGCCAAAACACCCGGGTTTCGAGGAATATATATATAATACATAGCCGGGGCTGGAGGGTTAAATGGATTTTTTAAAAGCCTTACTCTTAAGAGTCTTCCCGCAGTCCGCCGGGGGAACTCTTAAGAGTCTCCCCGCAGTTCCCGGGTTAAGTAATTCATTTCCACTGCTCTCGCTCTTGGTCTGAGTCTCAACCAACGTCCATGCTTCGCTTCCGTAAGTCAGTGTCGGGATTACCACACTGTCATGCAAGGACTTCTTCACTTCCATACTGACCACCCTATTTCTTGTTACTGCTTTTAGCGTTCCTATAACCCTCTTCCCCTGTTGTACCCTCTCCCGCACTTCTTCATCCATAGTCCCATCTTTACTCAACACACTGCCCAGATACTTAAAAGAGTTGACGATCTCCATAGCCTGACCGTTCAGCTTCACCTCATAATAAGATAATTAAAAAAAAACAAAAATAGCTGAGGCTAGAAATACAGAACTAGGCTAATACTGTAATGCACTGAAGTTAGTTAGGCTACTTATTTACTTTATACTATACAGTAAGTGCCAACAAGGAAATAGTATAAAATAAATAAGTACCGGTATGCCTAACTAACTTCAATGCGCTGAATACTTCTATCTATCTATCTATTTACTCAGGCCCAATCCCCACTTTTCCTTTTATTTCTTTTTGTAATACTTACTTGGTATAATACTGTACTTGGTGTAGGCTAGTCTAGAATGTAGAGGCGCCGCCTAAGAGTAGTGATGGATCGCCACTCCTGCGGCTGCGTCCCTCACTCCCTCTTCATGAGGACCACTTGATCAGCTATCGAGTTGTAAACCGCTCTGCAGCAGAGTGAGGTGTAAGCTACCGTGTACCCAGGAACTGGTGACTCGTCAGGTACCGGTAGTTGTTGTTCTTGTGGGGTTGGAAGGTAACTCAGGACATGGGTGGCAGACTCTCGGTTGGACCTGTAAGACGGGGTTACATTACATTAATACATTTGCTAAGTGACTCAAAGTAGCCTAAGTTCCTAAGTATCTATCATGCAGACCTGCAGACAAGGTGTCAAACCAGAGCAATTTTGTTTGACTCGAATGAATATGAAAACGAATACTGTACTGTACAAGGATATTAACGTAAACTAACTCGGCTTGTATTCGCAGCAGAGGGAGCGGTACATGTACATAGCAATATACACCTGGAAAATAATAGAAAATGTTGTACCCAACCCAGGATATCTCCACCAAACACACCGACCGCTCAGGGAGAAAATGTGCAAGAAATTCCCTGCCCACCCAAGCCCCCGAGAGAATTAAGACCCTACTGACAGCCAGCCTGAGTCAGAATGGGCCAACAAATTTCAACTGTCTCTCAAAGCAACTGAGGGACCTCACAAACTGCCAGGTGGAAATTACCAGTACAGTTGGTCAAGGATGAAAGTATACAGTTTTTCGTCTGCTATAGCCACACATAGTTTGTCATGCTGGCAGCCATATCTCAGAGCCCGCCCACCTTATACATGGTGTTTAAAAACGTGTTCCTGGACTTAGTTGTCAGACGGAAATATGAATATATTGCTCTATAATCTTTGACGTGAATATCACTTCGGATATATTAAACACTTAATGTTATTGATAGATATACAAGAAATGCGAGAGTGAAAACGAAAATCAAAACGTCTACCTATAGGCCTATACGATATTTCAGTGGAATACAGGTCCATTTTCACACGTGGTAATATGTGGCTAATAATGTAGGGTATGGTGATATCAATGTTGCAGTTGGTTTGCAGGTGTTCTGCTGATAAAAATAAAAATAATAATAATAAATAAAAAAATAAAAATCACAAGTAAAGCCTCATTATGCTTCGAGGACTGACTCATAAAGCAATGGCGCTCGCAAGGTGAGTAAAATTGCTGGGTCATTACCCTATTGAACACACAGGCTTCCTTACGTCCACGTTTAGGAATTAGATTTTTGTGTATCTAAAGTAGACGAATATGGAGTGGCTATAAAAGATATTACGATATACACTTAACATTATAACATTCATAATAAATAATGAGTAGAAAGAGGAATCTAATAATACTTGTTAATTAATAAGTAGGTAAATATTGATATTTCACTTTCATCCCCAAGACTGGATTATATGTGATCCAAAGGGCAATGAAACGGAGGCG